>WBZZ01006375.1:240000-280000 GCA_019918135.1 Paulinella micropora
TGTTGGTATTATTACTGGATACCACATAAGTATAATTATTTGGGCTGTCTGCGGTTAGCACCTCTGCCAGTTTATTTTTTAGATTGTTCATTGTGTAGTTTCCCTCAGGTGTCGTAATTAAAGCCTCATATCCGTCTTCGGATAATGTAAAAGTATTATATGGCGAAGCCACAGAGTAATACGACTTCGGCACATAGATATGAAGAATTTTGCCGTGTGTGGGATTGTCTAACCCCTTCATATTGACTTCGTGTGTAAAGTCGCTGTCTGCGCCTGTAATTCTATTTTTACTATTTATGTAGTAAATGGAACTTGAACGACCGCCTTTATAGTCCATTGTATATTATTAAAGATAAATATTTTTACAAGAAGGTTTCAAATCCATACCCATTCTGTGCTTTTAATTTTTCCGCTTCTTCTTCTTTTAAGTCTGTATAGCCACTGGCAAACTTAAACCGGTTTCCTTTCGCCCGCTCCATTAAAAACCTCATACTATGCCAACCACACGTGTCTGAGGTGTTTGATTGTTGTTTTACTTGATTAACCTTATTTAACAAATAACTATCGGGGAGGCTTTTATCTATTGGTTGTTTCATTTGTTGTTGGAAGTCTTCTGTTGGCTCGTAAAGTGCTAAGGGGTCATACACTTCAACACTCCTGTCTTTATCTAGACTTATCCATACAGCCATCCAGTGCTGACCTTTTTTGTTGCTCGGGTCGGTATTCATACTAAATCCGTATCGCTTTCTGCTTCCTGGCTTCAACTTGTAAATTTCATCGTTGGCTATCGCTCCGAGATACCATCCATATTTTTTCATTATTTCATCTATTTCATTAGTCATTGAACCGCGACCCTCGCCCTCCTGCTCTGGCTCAGGCTTTGTCTCCTCTGGCTGTGGCTCCTCTGGCTGTGGTTGCTGTGGCTCGGGCTCTGGTTGCTGTGGCTCGGGCTCTGGCTGGTACTCTAATGACGGGGTAATGGTAGATGGTGGCATCCCCTCGCTAGTCCCAAAGGGACGTTGACGTACCCCAAGGGGGTACTCATCAATATTTAAATCTGTTGAAACTTGTTTATCTAAATTTGGATCGGAAGTCATTTTGTTCGTTAGAGTATTTACAAAATCATTTTTGTTCATTGTGTGTTTCCAATCCTTTCGTGCTAAGAATTTTTATTTTCGCTATTGAAAAAACTTTTGCTATCATTTCCTCTAGTGTAAGGCGTAATTTCCTACCTGCCCCTCCTTGGCTCCCCATATACTCATCATACTTATCATAATCTGCTATTTTCTTTTTTACTTGTTTCTCATCGGATCCTACATTAATATTAAACTTTCTAACCATTTCTATAATCCATTTGCTATTTTCTCTATGTTTCAATTTTGTATGTCCGTCCATTTCAAGTTTCCTTTTTAAGGCTCGTGATAAATCAACGATTTTTATTTCTGGTAAATACTTTTTTGATAAGGCTTCATTTATTTTTTGCGTAAATTGTAAATTTTCAACATCATTTCTTGTTGCTTCCTCCGATTTTTCTGCTTGTGCCGGTGCTTTCTTCATATCAGTCAGTTTTACATCTTTCTCTTGAAATAATCTAATACCATCTGCTGTTTTTTGTATCATACTATTAGTCATTTTTTTAATCTCTTCATCAGTAAAATGAGCTAATTTCAAAAGTTTTAAGTTTTCATCTAGTTCAGGGTCTGGCTTATCATTGAGTTGTTTTTTTTTTCTTCTTTAGGAGTGTGTTTTGGTAGTGGTGGCAGTGGTGTAGGTGGTTGTGCTGGTGCCTGTTTATTCACATATGGTTGCGCTGGTATAAACTGTGGTTGATATTGCGGATGTGGTAATAGTAATAATTTTTGTTTCCTATCGTGTTCAAACTTTACATCTTTTATAAGTTTTTGCTCCTTCTTTATTTCTCTTTTCATTTCGTCTTGTCTTTCCTTCATTTCAGCATCCTCCTTCCTCTCTCTTCTTTTCTTTTCTTCTTCTTTCTCTTCAATGTCTTTCATTTCTTTTATTTCCAACCTTTTCTTTTCTTCTCTATCTCATACATTTTCTTCTTTTCCTTTTCTTCCTCGTCATGTATTAACTCATATTTCTTTTGTAAGTTGCTTTGTATCTGGTTTCTGTTCTCGTGTTCAAGACGATTGAAATCAGATTTGATTATTTTTCCCTTGGTTTGCGACTAGCCCTTTGCGACTTTAGTTTACCAATATATTTTAAAAACAACTTAACGATTTGAAGTGTGCTCATATCATTTGTTTTCTTACCGAAATTAAGATAATATTTTTTACCCTTCTGGATAATATAAGGTCTCCCACTCTTATTTCTATACACTCGTGGCGGACGTATTTTTGCCCTTTTCACATTCTTAGTCTTAGCGACCATTGTATATAATCAAACAAAAAAATATTTCTAATATTTTAGAATTTGAAACAAATATTTAATGAACCTTTACAGCTCCTCCTCCTTGCTTACCATAACCAAGTTTTGCAGCAGTTGACCCAATACGAGACGCATATGGAACCCCGACATCGCCAAGGGCATTAGCGGTCTTTGAAATAATCTTGTTATCGCGAAGGAACTTATTCACTGCCAATGCTGTTTTCCCTACTTTTCTCCAGTTAATTTTACCTCCTCCTTGCTTCTTTTTGGTTGTCTTTTTTCCTCCCTTCTGTGGCATTGATGGATTGTATCCGATGTTATATCCTGATGGTTGTGAAATTATCACTGGCGAGACTGGCATATAATATACATAAAAAATATTTATAAAAAAAATCAAATAATTATTTTGATATTTTATTTTAATCTGAAGTTGAAGTTTTTCCGTAATTCATCATCAACACTTGAAACATACAGAAAATTAAATCTCTCCTTTGTTGCTTCGTGATACTTTTGAAGAAAATAATCAAAGTCAAAAGATAAGTCTAAGTGTTTATACACGAGTTCCATTTTGTCCTGAGACTGGGCCGGAAAGATTAATAAATAATCTAACTGCTTAATGGCTTCTGGCCGTAGGTCATTCAGATACTGGCTTGACATAATCACCTTACTTGTATAGTGTCTGTTCTTTTTTAACAAATCGCTTACGGACTTATCTCTTAATCCGCTCCCTAAATCGTCCAAAACAAAAACAACCTCTGGCGAAGTATACTTACTTGGTCGTTCTTTTGGTTCGGTAGTTTTCTTTTTTTCTTCGTTTCCAAAGTATAAAAATTGTGGTTTCTCCATCGTTTCTTTTTCGTCCTGTTTTACTTTTCCTTCGTGTTGCTCGTCTTGTCTGTTCAGTTTGTCAAGTTCGTAGTCTATCACATTAACACCATCTGATTTAAGAAAGGTATATATTGCCATCGGGTTTCCCCTGTTTTTAAAGTGCTTTACCATTGCTTTATAAATGTAGTCCTTGTGTATTGTTGAAGCAATAATGTCAATACGGGTTTTTCTGTCTGTTGTCCTTTTCAGTATTTCAAAGAGTGCTGTCGTTTTACCGCTCTTTTTTCTGGAAAGCAGAAATATATTAAAATACGGCTCATTGAATAATTTATAACCCTTGGCTTTTTTGTCTCCGTTTCCATCCTGCTTCACTGGTTTCACCTTTACATGGTTAATTTTGTCCATTGATATTTTAGAATTGCGTTTCGTGCTCCGTTTTTTCTTTATTGTTTAAAATAAATCTGTTTTCGATGGTTATCAACAAACGAGAATGAGTGAAACGAATGAGAGTGTAGTTGATAACTATCCTAGAAATTCCAAGCAAACAACAATTCTTCCCGCTGAATTTCCTGTATCAATATTTCCGCTATCAGTTTCAAGGACTTTAAATGTATATTGCCCGTCAGACCATCCAATGACACCCAAATTATAACTGAGGTTTGAAATGTTTGCTATATTACTATTTGCAAATGTGCCAATAATTCCAATTATGTCTATATAAAGAATTCTGGTTTTGGTTTCCGTCTGGTCGTTTGTATAATGAATAAACTTAACATTCATTTTGGTCGGTGTGAATGACATTTGAATATTTTTATCAAATGTTTTGCTTCCCACAAAATCATTACTCAGAAAAATAATCTTTTGGTACTTGTGCTCAGTCATACTATACAAAGATTTTATAAACATCTTTGAGCAAAAATATATATATAAAAAATCACGAGTGATTTTTGTTATATAACACGAATTTAAATTCGTTCATATACAAAAAATGATTTTAATATTCTTGTTTGTGTGCTCGGCTATTTCGCGGACTGCCTGCGACTTTTACTCATGGGTAAGCGAAAAAAAGAATGAGTTGTGTTTATTGTATAAAGCAAGGAATAGAAACTAAATTTAAATGTGTGTATAAGCCGATGAGTGATTGGTGTGTTAGTTTTGATGAAGCTATTCTTTAATATGTTCAAATGATGCTTCTTGGTATAAAATACATTTATACGAATGCTCGTCTTTTTGAAAAAAGGACACAAAAACCGGTTTCATTTCTTTGAACTAGAAGGCGATGGAAGGCATATCCCAATCAATAGTGTTAAAATTCCGACATAAGTGTTAGCAACCTCACAAGGTAAGTTCTTTTCAGATAGCCTCACGATACAAAGGGTTATAATAGCGATAATGATACCCATTTGAAATAAGCATTTAATAAATCGGCTGTCAGTCGGTCTGTTTTTTATACAACAACAATTCCAGTTATCTTCCAATTCGTGCTCTACTTTTTTTTCTTCATTCTTCAGTGAAATATCCAAAACTCTATTTTTCAACTCTGGTGTGAGGTCGCCATCTATTTCTATGACTGACGGTGATGGGTGTAATCTAGGGGGCATTAGGGAAAGACGACTGCTCTAATTTCTGCTAATTGGTTTGCTTGGTCTTGTAATATATTACGTAAAAGTTTATTTTCTTTTTCTAAATTAATCACCTTTTCCGATAGCTCCTGTGTCGCCTTAACTATTGGTGCTATTAAATCAAAATAATTCATTGTTTTTAATTCTTCTGTTGTCCCGTCTTCTTTTGACACTTTATGGTCTTCAACGGGGTTAAAACATATTATTTTTTTTAACTAATTCTTCAATATCCTGAGCAATAAATCCGCAATTCTCTCTTTTTGATTCTCTAAGTTTAAAGCACTTTGGTTTAAGAGCATTGATAAAATCTAAACCGCAGAATTTAATATCCTTATGTCGGTTTTGTGTCTCCTGTCAGAAGTATTAACAATACCACTGCTGGTAAGTGTTGCTTTCGTGTTTGCTCCTGTGGTTTGGAAATAACAAGTGCCGTATTCTTTAAAATACATTTCATTCGTATTTCTCTTACAAAATATGCCGTGGTTGTCGTCAGCCCACTTTATTCCACACGTGGCTGTCGTGCCGTCTACGAAGTAAAGTTGAGAGGTTGAATTGTTAATTGTTATGCTGTTGTCTGTTTGAAAGCCACCATAGCACCACAAAAACCCATCACTCGCTCTCAACGACATTGCTGCATTATTCGCACTATTCTCCCATACAAAACCATTGGTTGAAGTATTATTCACTCGAAATCCAGCTCCTGCTGGTGCTGTTCCTCCACTTAATGATTTACCCGCCAAAGAAGTCGACATATATATTCCCCAGTTTGAATCACCAGTGTCCCACATAAATATTCCTCTCGCATTTGTCCCGTCTGTTTGCCCTTGTATGGAAATTTTAGCTCCATTATTAATTCCTGATGTTGTTGTTAGCACCCCAGTGTATGTAATACCAGCATTTGCTGTTAGAGCACTCTGAGCATAAATTATTCCACTTCCCCTCCCATAAAAATTTAAGTCTTGGTTAGTATTGCTTCCTGTAGCATAAACTGAATTATAACCAAAGCCAACTCCCTGTGTTCCGTTGCTGTGTCTGAATTCAACACCGCCAGAAGATTGGCCAAGATTGCCTGTAACATATAATCCGACTGGAGATGCGTGAGACCCTGTTCTTGCTTCTCCTCTTATGTTAGCCGTGCTATTAACAACAGATATTCCCGCATTCGCCGTTAGTAGTCCTCCAATAGTGCCCGCCCCTGTTGTAGTGAGTGCTCCACCAATATCAACAAATCTCAGACTAAAATCGCCACCGATGAGAGGTGGGTTGGCACCCTTAGTTTCAATAAAAAGTTTATAGTTTGATGTGTTGTTAGACCCCGCGCTATAACCAAGATATACACAATATGAAGCGGTCCCGCTAGAACCGAGTGCAGTATCCATTCCTATTGCGGTATTATGACTTCCTGTCGTATTACCACTTAATGCGAAAGCTCCGATTGCTGTATTGCGGTTTCCTAGTGTATTATTGACCCCTGCCACTGCTCCTATGAAAGTATTTTCTTCTGCGGTAGTGGAAAGCTTTCCCGCCGTATAACCAACAAAAAGATTGTAAAACCATCCTGTATTGATACCTGCTTGATGTCCTATATAAAGATTGGTAGTTGCATCAGTGCTACTAATTCTATTAGTTCCTAATGCTAATGAGTTTAATGTTGCTAATCCTGATGTCGATAATGTTGTTGTTGATATTCCCGCATTTGCTTTAATTTCATTGCTAAATGTCTTGGTGCCTGCTATGGTTTGGTTTCCTGTTAGTTTTACGCAATTATCATCTAGATATTGCCTATTTACCGCTTCATTCGCATTTTGTGGTGCTCCTAGATTAACAATCCGACTATTATTACAATCTAAGCCAGTAGCGTTTAAACCACGAAACAATCGTTGAGTCAATAATAAAACTTATATTTTTTGCTGAAATTTCAAAGTTGTGATACGTATTCGTGTTCATATCCAAACTAGCAATCGCCCCGATATTACTGGTAGAATTGAAAACGATGAATGTTCCCTTTGTTGTTGAATTTATTGAATTTCCAGTTATTTCAACACCACTGCTATATGTCTTAATTCCTGCTATGGTTTGGTTTCCTGTTAGTTTAACCACCGAAGTATCAAGACCAGAAACATCAACACCATCAACTAAATTCAAATTTGTTATACCCTGTCCTCCCATATTTAATGCTCCTGTCATACTAGAAGTGCCGTCTAATCTAAGAAAAGGTGATGCCACGTTTCTCCATTATCCTGTGCTATAAATGAGTAGTTGATTGTCCCCTGCTGTTGTTATAGTCACATCACTATGTGTATCAATACTTCCACCTGCTGACACTTTCGCCGTGTTCGTATCGTGCTCTGATAACCAAGTTGTGATAGACCTACCATTTAGTTGACCCACATTTGTAATGTTTTGGCTTTTCATATCAACACCAGCATTCGCCGTTATTAAACCACTTGCCGTTATTACTCCGCTTGTTGTTAATGTGTTGCTCGTAATATTTCTAATCAATGTTATATCATAATTTAATATCTCATAATCAAAATACAAACTGGCTACTTTTACTTGACTTCCTAGAATTGCTCCACTACTTCCTACACTATTAACAACCATTATGATGTATCTTGCAAACGCTGCTATTGGAGTATATGTTTTAGTTGATTGTGAAGCCCAAGCCTGCCCTGTCTGTGTATCCCATAATGTGTATGTGGTGTTGTCTGTGGATGTGCCCATATACCAAGTATTCGGGGCATTGTATTGAAAGTTATTATTTGATGAACGAACTTATTATTTTTTATCCTGTATATTGCACCTAAGTCTATTTATAAGTGCTCGCCTTTGTAATCTACTCCTCCCCAAGTGTTTATATATGGCGGATTTCTTTGATATGCTCCTGTTGAATCATTGTAGTAAGTTGGAAATGCTATTAAATTGCCCCAATCATTGTTCTGGTCAGCATTAAAAGCAAAATAAGCGGGCTCTGCCGCCTCAGCAGAAAAAGCAGAAGCAACTAATGGGAAAGGTGTTGTATTGTTTGTGTTCGTAGTTTGAGGACCTGTATAAGTAGTAAAAGTTGAAGCACCCATTTTAATATCGCCCGCCATCGTGCCTTCTGTTAATAGAAGATAACTTAATGACCCAGTAGCATTTACCCAGTTTAATCCATTGTATGTGAGTAATTGACCATTTGCTGGTGTTGTTATTATTACATCACTCAAAGCATGTATTGATTTATTGCCTATCCATGTATCAAAATCTGTTTTTGCCCTTGCTGTCGTATAATATAAATTTGTTCCCTCTTTTAAGTCAACGGTTGTTTTATTAGAAAATCTTGTGTCAAACCTTCCATCAGTATAGTATAAATTGGTGCTTTCTTTTAAGTCAGCTGTCGTTTTTGATAAAAGCTTAGCATCAAATCGCCCGTCAGTATAGTATGAATTAGTTCCTTCTTTTAAGTCTGCGGTTGATTTAGCTGAAAATCTTGTGTCAAATCTCGCATTCGTATAATATAGATTAGTTCCCTCTTTTAAGTCCGCGGTTGTTTTAGCTGTGAGCCGTGTGTCAAAAGCATCATCAAATGTCGCGGTGGTTATGATTGAAGAAACCGATATCGTATTTAATAAATTGACTCCTGTTATATTCAAATACCCGCCCAAATTAATATTGCCGAATTCATCAAGATTTATTGGAAATGTTTTATTCACCCAGTCTATTGAATTATATGTGAGATAACTATTAGTGGCTATTGGTGCGGTTATGACGACATCGGAGAGTGTATCAATTGACCCGATGGTTGTATTCCTCCATTTACCATCTACTTCATTATATGTTAAGTATTGACCGACCACTGGTGCGGATATGTTTGTGTCTATCAAATTGTATAAACTGGTTTGGTGGGGATTGGAAGTATTGCTTCTGTGTTGAGTTGAGGCTTTGACTTCGTCGTTGTCCCTTACTCGTTGCTCTGTATAGTATAAATTTTTTCCTTCTTTGATGTCTGATGTTGATTTGGTAGATAACCTTGTATCAAATCGCAAATCAGTATAGTAGAGGTTCAACGGGTTGTCATCTTCCGGCACTCTGTCCGTGTTTAAACCTGTAATATTAGTGTTGGTTAAGTCTAAGTTAAGTATATCTATAATCAATCTTCTGGTGGTGCTAAGAAAGAAAAAAACGATGTTGAAAATTTATTCCTTTCAACACAATAAATATTTCTTCTGGCGATACGTAATGATTGTATCCCCATCCTCCTTCTTCATATGGCGGATCTAGATAGAAACATGTGTCTGGTGTGTCATATTTTTTTATTACTTCTTTGAAGTCTTTGTTTAATATACTAGTATCTTTTAATCTATCTTTTATTGTGTTTATGTTTTTCTTAAAATTCTCTCTTGAAGCAGGGCGACTATAATCTCTTTGATCAGCGAAAACCTCTCTCTTTCCGCCGAATGAATTGAATGATAAATATAAATTTCTGTCTCATACTCGGTTCTTTGAATTTCCCTTTTTTATATTTTTCAAATTTGCTCCTTGAAGGTGTAAAATCATATCTATTAATTGTTTGTGCTGGCACTTTCTTCATATCTTTCCATGTGTGATAAATATCCTTATCCAAATCATTGATGACTTCTAAATCAGACAATTCTTTTTTTCTAAATACACTCCCTGCACCGATGAAAGGTTCAACATAAACTTTGTGAGATGGTATCAATGGAATAATTACTTTTTTAAGAAAATGTTTTCCGCCTACCCTAGGAAAAAATGACATAGTATATAACATGGACAATAAACATATAATTATTAACACTCAGAATGCAGAAGACACACCTACGGGAGAAATAGTTAAAACAAAAGAAGAAGAAGCCCTTGAAATACATCATCAGAAAAAGAACCCGAAAATATGGAACGCGATATGTGTTGATAAACCATTGGACCAAGTTTTCTTAGACTTAGCAGATATGGGTAAAATAAAGATATTAAGAAAGGAAATAAAGGCTACGCTTGGATGTTGGTTTGGATTGATTGTCATTCCAGATATTTAATAATCAATCCATTAAAAAAATAAAACAGCGAAAGAAGTTTAATATGCTTTAAAATCAATCAAATATAAACCGAAATCAATTACTGCTGACAGCGGGGGAGAATATAAAGGAGCAACCCGCGATTATTTTATTGAAAATGGAATTAAACACGATCTCGTTGAAGTTGGCGATCATAAAGCACTTGCGGTTGTTGATAGAGTGATACGAAGTATTAGAAGATGGCTTGACCTTTTATTTGAAACTAATCGTAATTTTGATTGGGTTAGTTATATTCAAGACTTAGTCAGTGCTTATAATCATAAACTGCATAGAGGCATTCAGGCTAAACAGGTAGATGTATTTTTCGGAAGAGACAAAAATAGACAAGTGATAACAAGGGATAATTTAATAGACGATTCAATGTCGGTGATAGTGTGAGAAAAGAAAACAAAAGAAATGTTTTCTCCAAAGGTGGGAAAACTTTCAGCAAGATTATAACATCTCTAACTTTGGAAAGGACTTGTCCCTTTTGCCACTTTTGCCACCGGCAACTACTAAAACCATAGTGGCAAATTTCGGTAAGGTTTAAATGTTTATCTTGATAATTTGTGTTGGTACATCATGTCTGATTAATAAAAGTCAATTTTGAATGTTTTTTCAAGTAGCCAGGATCACTAGATCAGCAAAAGTATAGCAAAATAGTGGCAAATATTTTTACTGATTAATTACTTCTTATTTACCACTTTTCTGCTGGATTTTTACTGTGATTTCAATGCATTAAGTTGAATTAAGTAATATATTAATAAAAAATCAATTTTACATCATATTACATCATACATCACAATTGTGCGGGTGGCACCAGCACTTGAAATTTGTGAAACTTGCCACTCGAAATTAGTTAAAGTCATTAATACATATGTGGCAGAAAGAAACCTAGCCCGGCAGATTTTACTGCTTGATTCATTTAAAGCAGCACGGAAAAGCTAAATTTAGTTTAATTTTCAATTATTAATAAATAATTTATCATAGTCAATTAACTTTTCCGGTGTGACGTCACACTTCAAGTTGTATTAATAATTTACGCAAACACTTTCTCGTAAATTGAAGTCAGATCATTATTTAGTAGATAGTAAAAAGTGGAACATAGAGATTTCAGTATATTAGTAGTCATTATCATCGTCTGCAATAGCTGGAGGAAGCCAACCTTCGGACGATGAGTCTGATAGATCGGACCGGCAACCTTCCTCCCTCAAACCAACTGCGTCCCGTTCTTCATCGCTGAGACCATAGACCCTGCCAAAAACACGACGAACACGCACACGAGCAGCAGAATGTGGACGATTACGATTTCGACCTAGAACTAAAGAAGGCGCAACCAAAGGTGCGTCTTCATCCGATGACTCAGACTCACTCTCCTCTGGCTCCGCTGGCTCAATTCTACGGCGCTTGCGGCGTCGCCTACTTGGTGGTGCCGGCTGCTTGCGCTCCTCATGAACACACTGTTCGTCACTATCATCTAAAAAACAAAGCACACGCTGGATTAGAATTTCCTTGTTCCCACTGCGCCTTTGGCCCCTTTCTTGTAACCATGACTTGAGCTCGTTGACAGTAGCTTTTCTCAGGCTTTCTGCGGTTTTGCTGGCATCTAACAAAGTGGAAACCTTCAAATGGCCTGCTGGAAACCTGTTTGGATCATCGAAATCATGAAGACGCTTTTCCTCTTCACTGAGAAGTCTAGCCCCCATCCACGGTGGATGTGCCTCACCCTGGCCCTCATTAACGAAAGAAGTGCGAGGAACATACAGACGTTCGGCCTCCGTCAGCATATTGGCAGCGTCCTCGGCAGCCTGCCGATCACCCGGCCATAAATCAACTGGCAGCTCTGAAAGGACGCGGATATTTGCTTTCCAAGTTGTCCCTGCCTTATCTGTACAGCACAAATGGCCCGGCCGACCGGGCGAACCGCCTGCGCCCTCTTCACCGTCCCAGACTATTCTAGTGAGCTGTGAATATCGCAGCACTTCTTCAAACCATTCCTTTTCTTCCTGACTGCAGTACTTTTGCGCAAGAGAACGGACATCGTTTTTGATTTTGTCTGTCACCCAGGCCACATTCGGCAGCTTCGTCGGCCGCTCCAAGTCTGCGAAAAAAAAAAAAATAATAAGTAAATAAATAAATAAAAGTGACAAGACAGAAAATTCAGCAGCTACCTGGTGGCTTGGTGTAAGCTAAAATATCGTCTCCATCGGGATCATCATTGATCCCATGCCAATGCTTTTGAGCATCGCCCCATGTTTTCACTCGGCATCGGGGCAAACCACCAGAATCCTGATTTCCTACCAAGTACTTCCATGCCAAGGGGCGTTTGTAATGGACTAGACTAGGGTTGATGCAGGGCTTAAAGTAACCTTCCCAATCCCACTCGGATGCAAGAAGCAAAAGACAGTAAGAGTCTTTGTTCTTTTTGAATCCGAGCATGAGTTTGAAAAGTGCTTGTGCGAAATTAGTGGTCATGAGGGTGGTGTTGTACCCAAGGTGGCGCATAACATAGAATTTCTGATCTTGTGGGCCATGAGAATGTTTGGTGACCATACGATATGTTTCTATTACTGTCTTCCATGACTTATAGACCATATGACACCAAAGCATATGAGTGGTTATGCCAGTATTCTCTCCCCCTCCATCCCAGTCAACGAAAAGCTGAGACGCTGCCTTGGTGAGTCCATGAAACATTTCCCATCTCACAAGAAAATACAGAAAGCTGACATTTGTATTAGCACCATGGGAAATATTTGGCAGATGACATAAAATAAAATTCAGACCATGAGCATACATAATGGCTCCACCGGCATGAACCCTGACTACGTACTTGCCTCTGAAGTCTGAAGAGCCCCTTGAAGACCAGGGGAGATGAAAAGGCTTCGTCATATCAATTGTCATGGAAGTGACTCGCTGAATGTCCTTACCCCTTAAAAAAAAAAGTAGAAAAAAAACCCTCAATCAGACAGGCAGATGATATGGTATTGTATAAATAATTACCCCTCTACCGCTCTTCTCATGCTTCCGCGCCTGCATGCGCGGTGAATCTTATTGTGAACACGATTACGTGTCCTCCAATTATCGCCTTCCTGCTTCGTCTTGAATCTATTTCAACAATAAAACCCAAACAGGCCCAAAACATTAAGCAAACAAATTGAGTCAGGAATTTTCAAGAATGCGTTAGGGTTAAAGGGGACTCACCCAGACCGATGATCCGCAGCGATCTCACTGCAAAGGAAACACTTAGAAAAATCCCCGTCCCGAATGGGCTTGACCTTTCCAAACTCCGCACGCCAAACTTCCTAACAAGGCCTTCACTTGGGCCTCGTGGGTCGACAGTACCGGTGAGCATCTGCTTTTGAACGGCGTCCTTCCATTTGTCAGAGACAAACTCAAAAACCTGACGGAATCTCAAGGTATCTTGCAAATGAAAGTAACCATCTGCAATCGTCTCGTTATCCTGGTCAACAAAAAACTTCTGGTGCAATAAGCTCCAAACCAAATTTTCGGTTGGGGATTCCGATCTTCCATAGTCAGCGAAATATAGATTGTCTTCAAGCAGCCCTCTCTTAGCTCTCCTCATAGTTTTATCCCCAATGCCGTGAATTCGCATCCACATAGCACGACATACACGGGCGTTTTTCCATCGATAGTTTACGCAATTATTCCGATCTGTACCATATGATTGCAGCCTGCATGCAACCCATCCAGCCAAATCACTCCTGCCTAGCTGTACAGTGTCAGCCCTTGCTTTCCAGCCGCAAAGGCGTCAATCCATTTGTTGCATTGTAGTTGTCTGCAGCAAGGGCTTGCCATTTCATCCTTTAGTTGAGCCCACGTGCAGTTCAACCATCTTTTGAAGCTCTTGGGCCTTACCTCTTGGGATTTAAGGTTTTTTTTCCTTTTTCTTGAACGCAAGATGCTGGCACCATCTGCCTCACTACCTCTGGGGCTATATCGAGGGATAGGAATGTCAAGGGTGATATATAGGGGCAACTCGCTTGTACGAAAATCAATAACTTCATCGCTTGGGGTAGGAGTAGAGGCTGTTTTGGACAAAAAACCCAGAGTGGAATGCAGAGAAGATACCGGGGGCTCGGTTTTGAATACACTCGTGGGTATAGACGGACTGGGAGACGAAGTACGATCAAACCCAAACACTCTGCTGAAACTGGGAGACGAAGTTGTTTCATGGTCAGACCCAAAGACTCTGCTGAAACTAGTACTGCTTTGGAAGGGATGAGCGTTGCTTGGGGATCCGGATCCGGACTCAAGGGGCGGGGGTGCTGTGTGCTGGGTATTGCACTGATTGCAATCCTGACTATTCCCGCCTCCAAAAACCTTAAGAAAAGATGCGCTCAGGGCCCCAGCGGAGGCCAGACCAAGCTTTACCTTGCGCATCTGCAGACAGACAGAGAGAGAGAGAGAGACAGAGAGAGAGAGAGAGAGAGAGAGAAAGAGAGAAAGAGAGAGAGAGAGAGAGAGAGAGAGAAAGAAAGAAAGAAGAAAGCAAGAAAGAAAAAAAGAAAGAGAGAGAGAGAGAGAGAAAGCTTATGTATGTACGTACGTATGTATGTGTGTGTATGTATGTATGTATGTATGTATGTAATGTGTGTGTGTGTGTATGTGTGTGTATGTGTGTATGTGTGTGTGTGTGTATGTATGTATGTATGTATGTATGTATGTGTGTGTGTGTGTTGCCGACCAGAGAGAGAGAGAGAGAGAGAGAGAGAGAGAGAGAGAGCGAGAGAGAGAGAGAGAGAGAAAGAGAGAAAGAAAGAGAGAGAGAGAGAGAGAGAGAAAGAAAGAGAGAAAGAAAGAGAGAAAGAGAGAGAGAGAGAAAGCTTATGTATGTACGTATGTATGTATGTATGTATGTGTATGTATGTATGTATGTATGTATGTATGTATGTATGTGTGTGTGTGTGTGTGTTGCCGACCAGAGAGAGAGAGAGAGAGAGAGAGAGAGAGAGAGAGCGAGAGAGAGAGAGAGAGAGAGAAAGAGAGAAAGAGAGAGAGAGAGAGAGAGAAAGAAAGAAAGAAAGAAAGAGAGAAAGAGAGAGAGAGAGAGAAAGCTTATGTACGTACGTATGTATGTATGTATGTATGTATGTATGTAATGTGTGTGTGTGTATGTATGTATGTATGTACGTATGTATGTATGTATGTGTGTATGTATGTATGTATGTGTGTGTGTGTGTGTTTTGCCGACCAAGTTCACGTCTGGAGCACTCAGACACAGTCTGCAAGCAAACCAAGTACACAGTTATCACTACCAAGACAAAACATGACGACAACATATGAGCAGTCGTTGCGAAAAGGACCTGGCTTCACATAAAGTAGGGAGGAGCAAACATGGCCGGCAAACACGAAGTTGCCGACCAAGTTCTGAGTACACAGACATGCAAGCAAATGCACGGAATTTCAATCAGTGCCAGCAACAGAGTGCATGAAATAATTCAATTTGCATACCTTCGTTTCAGTGTAGAAGCAAGCAGAAGATAAGGAAAGCACTGCGTCCAAAACGGGTCGGCAAACCAAGTTGCCGACCGTTTTCTAAAAGCAAGCACGAACGGTGTCAAAACGTAAAATGCAGCAAAAAAAAAAAAAACTAGAATCATGGAGGAAACAGTCTTAAGACAAACTGTGCCAAAAATCTCTCCAAGAAAGCATGCAGTTTTAACACATGGTCATGCACAGCACCCCTCAAGCGCACCCCCCTTTTGACTGGAAAAAAGGTCAAGAATTGGGCATCCGGTCCAGAAAAAAGGTAAAATACAGGCATTGTAGTGGAAACTTCCACTTCGACCGGTGAACCTTTTTTGAGTTTGGGTCACAGACCTTTCGGGAGACCTTGACAATCCTGCCCCGAGGCAAGACGCAAAGTCCCAGTCTGACTTTGAAGGTACCTGCTGCTTCATCTTGCTCTGGAGTCTCATGCTGTGTTGCTGGTTTGTGTGACAACTGCAGCTCCTTGAGCTTTTTGGCTGGCGCAGACATGTGGATGGCACCGTGTGGGTGCGGCCAACGCAGAGGACAACTGGACAGTGTTGGGGGCGGTTGGGGCCGACAACAAGTTTGTTTGGGGGACAGACATAGATCAGGAGTCGTACCATGAGGCCAAGTCTGTTCTGTGGGACTGGCCTACAGAAGCCATGTGGCATAAACAGGTAGGAGGACTAACTATTCGTTACAGGAACTTGAAGCCCCTTAAGGCAGAGAGATGGGAGGAAGGGGGTACAGAGGGCAAAAGACAGAGAAACCCACCCAAGAGAGCTGAAGTGACAGAAGAAAAGAAGAAGAAAGAAAAAAAGAAGAAAGAAAAAGAGAAGAAAGAGGACAAGGCAGAGGGAGAGAAACCAGAGAAAGACAAGACAGAGGCAGAGAAAGAGAAGCCAGAGGCAGGGAAAGAGAAGCCAGAGGCAGAGCAAGAGGAGCCAGTGACAAACAAAGATGAGGCAAAGAAGAAGAAGAAGCAAACAAACAAAAACAAACAACGAAAAGATGACAAGGAAACAGAAGGCACTAAGAAGAAGAGAAGAAAAGTGGAAAGAGAGACGTTGACAGAAGAAGAGGCGAAGCAGAAAGAAGTTGAGCTGAAGAAGATACAAGATGACACAGCAAAAAGCACAACAGCGCGAGAAAGAAAGGCTGGACAAGGAACAGAAAGACAGAGAAGCGCAAGAAGAAAAAGACAGACAGGACAAAGAAAGAGAAGAAAAAAAACAGAAAGACAAAGAGGAGAGAGAGAAGAGAGAGAAAGAGGAAAAGGAAAAAGAAAGAGCAGAGGCACTGCGAGAGTTGAACGATGAAACCCTGCCAAAGAAAGAAGGTGACAACAACACCAACAACAACAACAACAACAACAACAAGGACAACAACAACAACAACAACAAGGACAACGACAACAACAACAACAACAACAACAACAACGACAACGACAACAACAACAACAACAACAACAACAACAACAACAACAACGACAACGACAACAACAACAACAACAACAACAACAAGGACAACAACAACAACAACGACAACAACAACAACGACAACAAGGACAACAACAACAACAACAACAACAACGACGACAACAACAACAACAACGACAACAACAACAACAACAACAACAACAACAACAACAACAAGGACAACAACAACAACAACAACGACGACGACAACAACGACAACAACAACAACAACGACAACAACAACAACAACAATGACAGCGACAAGGGTACAAAGAAAGAAGAGAGCACAGAAAAAGACAAACAAGAGAACATCCAGCCCCCCTCCGATGAACTAGTCTGCCACGAATCGCGCATGTACAAGTTTGAAGGCGCCGCAGCCGCTACCGGTACGGTGTTGCATTATCGCAATGCCACAACCGGCAAACGGGAGAGTTACGCGGTGTTGGAGTCTCTCATTTCACGCAATCTTAAGAACCTTGTTATCAAGCCCAGATCAACTCTAATCAGCCGTGAGAAGGAGGTGTTAACCGCAGTCGGGTATTCACTTGCTAGTTTTTCATCTGAATTTCAATTGCCATATTTTGCTTGCAGACCCGGCTGCAAGCTATCCCGGCAATTTCTGAACTCTGGCTCGAATGATATCACTGATTTATCAAAGTCCGTTTTGATTCAGCGCATAGTGCAGGATAAGACCACAGGCAAGGTCTTTGCGCAGTATCAAATCGCCTCTTTGAGTGTACTCGACCCTGAGATGTCCAAAGAAGCGAAGGCTACTATGACATCAGAAAAGTGGAACACAGAGATTACGCAGGACTTACAACTTATGGCAGGTGAAAATACTCCACTGAGCAACTTCCCGTGGTGTACGACTTCGTGTGGATGGGGGATCAGCCACAGTCAACCCAACTCTCAGACACTGGCCGGCCGAAGAGGGAGTGTACATTGCCAAAGAGTACACCAAAAGTGGAAATCGTGGTGGAAGATGCGGTACCACCACTTCCCGTCAAATCCATCAAGCAGAAGCAACCAAAAAAGCAAAAGGTTTCAAAGAAAAAACAGAAGCGTAAGACGGAAGTCGGCAGTGAAAGTAACGTTGAGTTGCCGTCATCAGATTCCACACCGCCCGGCCCCTCAGCGTCTGCAACGCCCATCGTAGATGTGGCATCGATTGTCAACAGCGCGGTTCAATCTGCTTTGAAAGTTCATTCTACGGCCTCAAGGGATGATAGCGCTAAGTTAGTCGATGTGCTTACCAAATTGTCATCTGAATTCTCATCCCTTCGTAACGAGATCAATTTGAAAGCTAAGTCGGACGTTGCAGTGGACACAAGTACCAGTTCGCGCAAAAGTGGGAACAAAAAATTGAAGAGGCCTGTTCAGCAACAAGAGTCCACAGAGGAAGACGAAGAGGAAGAAAACAATCCTTTTCAAATCCAACCGTTCCAACAGATAAGTTTGTCGAAGTCCAACACGCCACCGCTTGCATCGCCTGGCCCTTCTATGCAAGGACAGCAGCAACAATCTTTGTTGCAATATCGTTTTCTGCAAGAGCAGAGAAGAATCGATCACGAGCATCATTTGCGGCAGGAACAGCGCCGCCAACAACAACTTTTTAGTCAATTTTTCCGTTGGTAATCGTCTGCCTTCACAGCAGTATTAGTACTGCTAATTTTCCTAAGTCGTAAAATTTAGAATTATTGATTGCACTGTTTTCTGTTTATTCAACATATCAGTACTGATATTTAGTAATAATTACTTTGAATCGTGACAAAAACAATGCTGATGACAAATATTTTTATTAAAACAGTGTTTAAGTAAATTGCAACTTGAAGTGTGACGTCACACCGGAAAAGTTAATTGACTATGATAAATTATTTATTAATAATTGAAAATTAAACTAAATTTAGCTTTTCCGTGCTGCTTTAAATGAATCAAGCAGTAAAATCTGCCGGGCTAGGTTTCTTTCTGCCACATATGTATTAATGACTTTAACTAATTTCGAGTGGCAAGTTTCACAAATTTCAAGTGCTGGTGCCACCCGCACAATTGTGATGTATGATGTAATATGATGTAAAATTGATTTTTTATTAATATATTACTTAATTCAACTTAATGCATTGAAATCACAGTAAAAATCCAGCAGAAAAGTGGTAAATAAGAAGTAATTAATCAGTAAAAATATTTGCCACTATTTTGCTATACTTTTGCTGATCTAGTGATCCTGGCTACTTGAAAAAACATTCAAAATTGACTTTTATTAATCAGACATGATGTACCAACACAAATTATCAAGATAAACATATAAACCTTACCGAAATTTGCCACTATGGTTTTAGTAGTTGCCGGTGGCAAAAGTGGCAAAAGGGACAAGTCCTTTCCAAAGTTAGAGATGTTTTATTTATAAAGTCAAGGGCCGGTCTGGATTCAAGTTAATATTAAATAATGACGAGTTGGTAAGTCCAAGAGATTTATTGAAAACTGATTTTATTAAACCAATTGACGAAGAAAAAGATAAGAAAGAGCAAAATAAAGAAGTTATTAAAGAGAAGAAGACTAAAGAACTGCTGAAGCGGGAGGAAATAGAACCCGAGAATATCCGAACTAGTAAGAGAGAGCGAAAGGCAAAAGTAATACTGGACCTGTAATTGGTGACACTATAGACGGCTAAATGAGGGCCCGCACACACACAAGTGGCACCGCCACATTGTGACGCTCTGCTCACAATGTTATCATGCAGTTTTTTCTGAGAGGATGCGAAAACGTAGAAATGCTTTTTGTGTTTTCGCAGTTTCGGACAACTTTTATAAAAAATTTTATGAAATATTTTATGAAATATTTTATGAAAAAAATATATATATATAGATAAGTGTGCTATAGTAATACCTATAGTAGTGAAATTTATTGATTTTGATGCTTTGTATTGATTTGATAATCAGGAAGGACAATACATTTTAGGGAGGGGGTTTTTGAGGATACGAAAAAACGACCTCCTAAAATGTGTATTTATCTACTGAGAGGGAGAGAGAGAAAGAGAGAGAGAGAGAGAGAAAGCGTAGGTGTCTGCCTACCCATTTACCTACCTACCTACGTACAGACAGACAGAGCAGACAGAACAGACAGACAGACAGACAGACAGAACAGACAGACAGAACAGAACAGACAGAGCAGACAGACAGACAGAACAGACAGACAGAACAGACAGAACAGACAGAACAGACAGAACAGAGAACAGACAGACAGAACAGAGCAGACAGAACAGAACAGAAGAGTTTTCGCATACATAATTTTTTATGTTCCTGAGCTAGGTGTCAGCCTGGAAAATTCCGACATCAGTACTGACCTCACTTATGTTTATTATGACAAATGCTGCGATTTTTGCAAAAAGCGAAAGATTGCAGACGAAGTTACAGAAGCAGATGGATGAAAAGGCATATCTGCCTGTGCAAAATTTTTCCAAGTCTTTGTAGACAGTCAGTCAAAGGACCAGCAACGGTTCCGTAAAAGCGGTGTTTTTTTAGAGCCGCAAGAATCGGTTCAAAAAAGTTAGCGAAGAAAATGAGTCTAAAAAAAAATGGAATCCTGCTACCACATATTACCCGGTAAGGTTTTGAATATTTCTTGTAAACCATCGTTTTCAACCGCAAACTAGAGCCTTTATGATTTTGTAAAATGAAATCATAAAGGCCGTTGTTTGCGGTGAAAAACGAGGGTTTCATTTGACAAGTGGGGTATACCATAGAAAAGTGGTGTCAGGATCCTTGTCCTTTGACTGACTGTCTACAACTTTTAGCAACTATCGTTTTTTAGCAACTTTTAGCAACTTTTTTTTAGCAACTTTCTTTTTTTGCAACAAAAACGGTGGCTCTTCACCTTTAAACTTCACGGCGTACCTCCCCATCGAGAATTTTGTCTTTAGCAACTGCCATAAAAAAGTTGGCCAGAAGTTCTCTTTTTGTTTCTCTTGCTCTGTAATTCTCTCTCTTGCGCTTCCTTTTTCTCATGCATTCTTTACTTCTATCTTTTCTTTAAAAAAAGCTTTACTGTCGAACTTTGGTTCCAGTACTAGCTACTGTTATCCTGCTGGATAGTCAAATATGATAATTTTTTGTATTATATAGAGCCAGGAAGCAGAACAAAGAATGACAGGCGCAACATAGAAACTCACGTGCAAGCACACGCAAACGTGAACCAGGGTGGCTTGAGAGATAGAACCACGTGGCAAAGGCAGAATGCTAGAGTCAGAAACAACCAGCACAGAGCATAAGTGAGACAGATTGTCAGACAGTGAGACAGATTGTCAGACAGTGAGACAGCTCTTTAAGGAAACCGCAGCACTTAATGTCGGTACATCACGCCAAAAGGTTGATCGTAACCTGGAGCGGCGGGTGTAGAGCTGTTATGTGGCTCGACGTGGCATAGCGACGCGAGGTCCGAGTGCTGTAATATCCTTAAGGGGTAGGCCTATGCCCGAGAACCTCTTAGGCTTGCAGCCTCAGGCCAGTGAAGCCCAACTGCTGGGCACCCAGCCCTGCCTCACGGACGATACATCCCATATTGTGTTAGGTAGCGATGGGAATCCGGTGGAGCTATGAAGATCCCGTAGTTGAAGCTTCCTTTCTCGCGAGAGAACGAGAACGCTGGCTGCAGAAACCATAGTCTGATGGTCGCTCTCGACATTAAGCGCACCCAACAGGCTCTCATCGCTAGATATTTTTCTGAACACAAAGTGTTCCACCTTTGCTACCGAGACAACCAAAAGTACGGCATCACGTATAGACATTACTTTATCATGTCTGGCAACGCCCGCGGTCAACCATGGATCATGGAATTTGGAGGAGATGACTTTGAAAATGCGGTTGTCAAAGTTCATCCCAACAAACAAAAGGAGTATACTTATGAGAAAAAGGATATCAAAATGACAAGGAATGTTGCACTGCGCATGGTGCAAGTCTGCAGTGCAACGAGCTACTCCCTGGCTCTTCGGAATTGCGAACACTTGGCCAAGCATGTTGCTTTTGGCATCTGGAATTCATCCCAAATGGCTTCGAAGAATCAGTCGTTAGGGGCAATTTTTTTGTCCCTGCTGATCGATCCGAGAATTCGCCGTCGCAGCAATACCCCACCCACAGAGCTTTTCATTCATCCACATCCAAAGCCTATTTGGAATATCGAAAAGCCTATCTTCAAATACCGCATATCATCTACAGTCATGGATCAGACTGAAGATGCTTTCAATATTCTCTTTCTGGGTCGCACGGGATGCGGAAAGTCTCTGCTCACCAACGCATTGTTTGACCAAAGTGTTGCCGTCAGCCAAGCCGCTGGATTTTCCATTACGTCACATATGACAGCATTTTCAGGTACGGGGACGTTTAAATTCTCTGGGAAATGGAAGGAACTGAAGGTCAATGTCATAGACACGATTGGATTTTGTGATACAGGGATGACCGAAACCGAAGTACTCTATGCAATCCATGATTTTATAAAGAACAACGTAATATATTTGGACAAAATCGTGATCGTTCTCAGTGATCGCCTGGACAACCTGGATGGGATCAAACGCATGATGAAGTCTCTGGACTACGAGACACAATCAGATTTGTTCTGTTTCGTGTACACAAAGAAGGACACCATTGGAGACATGCCGGACCTGACTGCAGAGGAACAGCTCCAGCAACGCCTTGCAGATGTTCCTGCCGCTCTTGAACTCAAAGAGCATCAACTGATATATCGACATGCTTATGAACGAGAATTGGCTTCAAACATAATCAACGTGGGCTTTAAACCAGGCGCTGCTCTCGATATGCAGGATTACAGTGCCTTGGCTGACATGATTGCCTCTGTTACTTGGATAGCTGGCTTTCGACATAGGTACCCTGTGTCCAAAGCAAGCCTGGAAGCAAAAAAAGGTTATTGTGTGATTTCGTGAACAAAGTCACCTCAACATTTTCCTGACATTTCCTAGTTCAACTTCTATTAAGTTCATTAGTTGATGAAAGCAAAAAGAAACTCAGGCAAACTAGTTCCGATAGACGATTAGTTCTATACGGGGGGCCTTGAGCTTGAAGAGGAAAAGACGGTCACAAAGGGGATGTTTCATTTCCTCACTTTCGCAGGCTACGATCTGGCCATTCCCACCGTAGTCGGTAACACTTACCAGTCCCGACCCACCACGGTCAAGAACTGGCCATCGATGATGGCCTCCAACGCCATCCGCTTCCCGCAATTGCCACCGCCATGTGATTTCACTCTCAGCGGTATGTTTACCCTATTCGATACTCAGTCATCAACGCGGTCGGTGGCACGTTTGATTGGAGGCCATCCGGGCCTCAAGTTGGTCCTTGAGATACAGTATCCCAAGGGAATTTTCAGCGTCGCATTCCGCATCGAAGAATACGTTTTATCAGTCATCCGCGACATGCCGGCCAGGAACTCAGCCTCTTTTTGCGAGCAGTGGAGGTGGATCACACGTACGCTGTTTTCGCACGACCTGCAGAGCCAATGAATTTCCGCACCGTTGTCGCACCTTGCACCGTCAGTGGTATGCTTCTCACCACCCTGTTCCATATCCTCGTGCTACGTCGTGCTTGGCCCCGGCTGACTATCGGGCCGCTAATAATAACTTAATAACTTGAAGCTTCCCGCCTTTATTAGCTTTCACTGTGACCCGGCCGTTACACTATGAACGGTGCAGTGTGCCGTTTTGTCATGTTTTCTCTTACTGGAGATTGGTACGTCACGTTTTAGTTGTTAACTGTACATCCTCAATTTAATAAGTACTTAGTTGCTCTGATGCACCACCCACCAATTTTCAAGTTTTTCCGTTTCTCTGTTTTTGGGCACCGACGCGGCGGACGCCATTATAAACTTTCATTTTGTGAAACCTCTTACGCCGCCTTTCCACTCAGCATTCCTACAAGTGGCAAGCAATTTGTATCATTAAAAGTGTTTGCGTAAAAAAAACCGTCGGAAAAAATGACGAGACTCAGTCTCAGTTTGAACCACGCGTCTGCGGCACTGCAACGATACTACGACGGAAACCGAGAGATGATTTTTATTAAACCAGCCTATACCCTTACCCTTTATCCTAATATAATATAACATTAAAACCGGAAGCATATTTCAAAACCGGATCAGTAAGAATTCATCTTAATATACATTTAACAACAAGGAATCACTTCCACGAGTGAATTCCCGTAAAACTAATAGCGAAATAACGATGTAGCCTACGGTATACCGTGGGTGTTACACTACAAGTGGCAAGCCCGTATCAAGTTGTATTGATATTATTAATTAGTAGTATATAATCAAAACTTCCGTGTTTGCGTCGAAAAAAAAAAAACAACTTCCTTTTCAGCTCTACGCCTCAAGCTGCAAGCCGCAAGCTTCAGTTGAACTACATATTGAACGACCGGGTGTCAGTCAAGGGGAGAGGGGGGTGTAGGCATCACCCCCCTGATAGCCGGTAAAAAGTACCCCTTTCCTGGTGACAGGTGCACCAGCCTGTTTTTCAGTATTATTTGTCCGGATTGGACCTGATGCAATTTTATTCCTGGTCTGTTGCCGTTTTCGTTTTCGGCTTCACTGGGCTAATACAACGAGACATCATTCTCATTTTGAGGACTGTGTTTGGTTGTATTACCGACTTTTTACTGAGCTATCGTTGGGGGCATTACATTTGGAGTCCACATCACTAGGGTGATTTCTTGCTGCATTGCCACACGGGCATCCAGAACAAATTTTCACTGACCTGTCTCACACGGGGACGTCAGACGAAAACAAATACTCCAACACAGAACCCTCATAGCTCTTTTACAAAACAAATATTTTGATTGACCTCAAGTAGGTGTCTCGTACCCTCTAGCCCAATCCATATCTGTGTGCTCACAAGGAGACATCAGATACAAACTCTCTGTCGTTCTTGCTGTTCTCACACAGAGACCCAAGAAGAAGGAGGCGGACAGAAGAGTGAAGGAACACACACAGAACACAAACAAGCATAGGGACAGGAGCACAACACCCTACCCTTCTAGTTTGTGCATTTATTTGCGTTATCTCACACATACGTCAGAGTATTTTTACAAATCTCTGATCGTTCTCAAAAGTAGGTCTAAGAACCTATCCGACCGACTGTCGACTTCTCAAGGAGAGCTTTTCTAGCTTCTCTATTACTATCTGTGTGTAGGTCCTAGTGCCTCATACTAGATACAATATAGAAAAGAAGGAGGAGAAAGCAATTTGAGTAAGGAGGACAAGAAATCGGAGAAAATCTCAAGGACTACATTTCTCAAACAAAAAACAAACGTACAAACATTGTCACATAGAGGAAAGAGGATCTCACTCTACCCTCTCTCTTAGTTTCTCTCTTCCTTCACTAGTCAGTCGACTGAAGGAGGAACAGAACTCAAATGAACGAAAACATAACATAGGAGCTGACACTGTCCTCTTGTTATTTACTAATGCGACACCATGTCGACAGAGACCACCGAGGTGAGTGAATATTTGGAATCACAAGAACGAGGAGAAAAATGCAACAAGAAGGAGGAGGATTGAATGAAGGAGGTGAAGGAGGATCGGATGATGGAGGAGGACAAGAAGAAGAAGACGCAGGAGGAGGAGTAGGTAGAGAAACAGAGATTAATACGACAACAACGACAACAACGACAACAACGATAACAAAAGTTGTACTTTTCTGTAAATTACCGCTAATCCCAAGAAATTTTCGCTGCATGCGCTTCCTGTATTACTTGTGGACCATCTGTGTGTCTCTGTCTGTTTGTCTATCTGTCTATCTGTCTGTCTGTGTTTTGTCGATGTTGCTTGCTTAGTGTTCAATTGACTCTTCTTCGCTTTGTTGTCCTTGTGTAATTGTTAGTGTTATATCGAATGATAACGATAACACAATGACGACAAGCAAACAAGATAAATACATACATACATACATACATACATGCATACATGCATACATACATACATACATGCATACATACATACATACATACAACACTAATACATGAACACAGTGAGAACAAGCGAACAAGAGGAAAACACACACTCGTGTTCACGCGATCTATCTATCTATCTATCTATCTATCTATCTATCTATCTATCTATCTATCTATCTATCTATCTATCTATCTATCTATCTATTTGGTATCGCCTGTATCAGTCCCTTCCGTGCAAACATCACGGCTTAGCTGGGCATCGGGTCAATACTTTATTCACAGACTTCCTTGGTTGACGAAATCAGAAGCTCCTTTTTTCTGACATTAGTCGATATCTCATCAGTTGATCTCATCACTTACTCCACGAAGTGAACCAAGGCCACTTGAGGTGTCACTGACCCTCCCTTGGGCTTGATGTTTTGAAATGGGTGCCATCTGTCGACAGACAGAGAATTAGGGGATGGTGTGGGTGTGCTGGGCCCGTGGTGGGGTGCCTTATGTGTGCCTAGCCATACGCCTATGAGTCACATGCCGAAATAGCGACGGGAAGCACAATCCTGTTCCCTCAGGGTGCCCTTTCTCGCTTGTTGAGCCCGGAATAAAACCCACAGTGCTCTGTCGGTTTATACTAGACTGTCGAACAGTCTCGAAACTCCATCTGCTTACTGGGCCCTCTGTAATGGAGGTGGGAGCTCGTTCTGCAAGGGGCGCTTATGGAACGAGCCCTGGCCCCGCCTGGTACTAGGAAGCTTTGGTATCGCCTGTATCAGTCCCTTCCGTGCAAACATCACGGCTTAGCTGGGCATCGGGTCAATACTTTATTCACAGACTTCCTTGGTTGACGAAATCAGAAGCTCCTTTTTTCTGACATTAGTCGATATCTCATCTATCTATCTATCTATCTATCTATCTATCTATCTATCTATCTATCTATCTATCTATCTATCTATCTATCTATCTATCTATCTATCTATCTATCTATCTATCTATCTATCTATCTATCGTTCTTTCTTTCTTTTTCTTTCTTTCTTTCTTTCTTTCTTTCTTTCTTCCTTGTTTCTTTCTTTCTTTCTTTCTTTCTTTCTCTCTCTCTCTCTCTCTCTCTTTCTATCTATCTATCTATCTATCTATCTAAATTTTCTCTTGTTTGCTGATCTTCCTCGCGTTCATGTGTCCTTGTTGGATTTACTTTTGTTCTTGTGTCACTGTTGTATTTACTCGTCTTCGCGTTTCTTCATTCCGTTCATATGTTCATCGATTGTGTTGCGTGCGAGTGTTGCATTGAAGAAGGAGAAGAAGGAAGAAGGAAGACGGAGGAAGAAGGAAGAAGAAGAAGGAAGAAGAAGGAAGAAGAAGGATTCTTGTTCTCTGGTCTTGATTGTCTTATTGTTATTGCTTACTCTTATTCCTTTGTCTTCATTGTCTTATTCTTATCGTTCGATTCCCTCTTGTTCCTTCATCTTCATGGTGTATACACTTGTGTTTGCCTGTTTTCATCACATTCATGCTAGTATTCATTGTGTCCGTGTGTTAGTGTTGGATATGCTCTTGTTCGCTGGTCTTCATCGTGTTCGTCTGCCCCATGTGGCTCAAGGGCCTACAGAGGTTGGCCTTTACCTACCCTACCTACCCTACCTACCTACCCTACCTACCTACCTACGTACCTACGTACTCTATCTACCTATCTACCTATTTATCTCTCCATGTATCTACCTTCGTGGAGAAGCCTGCCTTTATCTATCTATCTATCTATCTATCTATCTATCTATCTATCTATCTATCTATCTATCTATCTATCTATCTATCTATCTATCTATCTATCTATCTATCTATCTAATCTATCTATCTATCTATCTATCTATCTATCTATCTATCTATCTATCTATCTATCTATCTATCTATATTATATATATATATACCTACCTACCTACCTACCTACCTACCGGAGGCTACCTACCTACCTACCTACCTACCTTTCTTCTTTTTCTTGGCAGTAGTAGGGTATTTAGCAACGAGTTAAGTAGGAAGGAAGGAGCGAGCCCGCATAAGGACACAAGAAAGTAAAGCAGGCAGGATGGGGCCGCAAGGCGAGACATAGACTTGTTCCACAGTTGTTTTTTCCCTTTGTAGGTATAAGAACGAAGTGCAAGGCCCTTGGGACTACCAAGTCTCGGACACAGATAAATTTTCTTGAGAGAGAGAGAGAGAGACTGACTTTCAGAGAAATGCTGTGTATCAATTGAAAATTATTAAAAATGTTACTACGAGACATTGAATAAACAAAAATATTTGTATAAATATACATATATATATATATACATATAAGTTAGAAAAAGGGAGCCCGGGAATGGGTGGTGTAGATACCTTAGGAATTGCGACACCGGCGCCGGGCGGACACGCCATATTGGCGGGGGCCCATAATTACCCACTGCAAAGTCGGACTCTACTACAACTAACAAATAGTTCAATGCTGGGACAGTTCGATGTAGCTGTAACACCCACGGTATACTACATCGTTTTTACGCTATTAGGGTTTACGGGAATTTACTCGTGGAAGTAATTTCTTGTTATTAAATGTATTTTAAGATGAATTCTTATTACATTTCCGGTTCTGATTTATACATCCGGTTTTAACGTGGTTTTAGGATATGGAATATGAGAAGAAAGCTGGGATGCTTGGATCTCATAGGACCTTAAAACCTACATCTAACACGTAGCAGTTTACCGGAGTGGAGAAAGGTTTTCAGGATGCAGATTACATGATTATGTAGCATTTATATTGAATAATCTCCCACATTAATAGCGTTGACCCGATCCTTCTACATCATATGTAGTAACCGTTTGAAGTTTTGGAAAAATGTCACGGAAATTCCGTGAAATTTGGCCTTTTTCCCGTGACTGGGAATTTATGGCTAAATAAGGGAAATTGCACTTATGGGTTGTTGTTTGGGGTATGTTTTGGCATTTGTGCAGGTTACGGACGTAACGAAACGTGTCAGTTGACCCTGTCAAAGGGACACTCCGTTTTTAACTGTTTTTCCCTCTGACTTGTTGTTTGGGTTCAGACCGTTGACTTCCCTTTCTACTTTAGAAGTGGAGGTTAGTTCTGAACCAGTTGTGTTCAACGTAATTATTAAATTCCTTTTTATTATCAGTGAGCTCGTAAGGGTAAGACTGGGCCTCCGGTCTTAATACATTTGGAGTCCCTATGCCTTTTTCGAACTCATAAATTTTGGAATTTGGAACGACACACTCTGGGGACAATCAGTCACTGTTGTGGACTGTGTCTTGGTGAGAGTGTCAAGTAGCTTCTCAACTATCAGTACGCTGTACTGGTCGTGTGAGATAGTGCTTGCAGTCGTCTCGGGCAAGGGAAACTACAGGTGGTAAGGGGGGTTTTGGAGAAACAGGGAAGAACCCTGATCTCCAAACTTGGACCTTGACACCTAGGAGGTCAACATGTCAGCGATACTGAGTTTGGTGCTGACTTTGACCCATGGTATGTTTGTTTCGTTTAGCCTGGTGCTCTCTCATGGTTAGTTGAGTGAGAAGCACAGGTGGTTGAACTGGTCTGCTGTGGAAGATGTCTGCAGCTGGTGCAGGGAAGGACCCATTATGCGCCTAGCAGGCAGTGTCAGAGCGGCCAGCAATCATTATGGGAAAGAAGCATGCATTGTGTCTCTCTGTGGGGGGATGTGAGCTGGCGTGTTGTCTCTCTTTTCTCTCCTGTTGTGAGTGGAAGGGAGAACATAGCTCTTTTATTTATTTTTTTATCTGGGATGAGAGGGTGCATGTCTTTCTTCTTGCATAGATTGCATTGGATTGAATTGGATATGCATGGGATTGCATGGGATTGCATTGGATTGCATTGGATTGCATTGGATTGCATTGGATTGCATCTGGATTGCATCTGGATTGCATTGGATTGCATCTGGATTGCATTGGATTGCATTGGATTGCATCTGGATTGCATCTGGATTGCATTGGATTGCATTGGATTGCATTGGATTGCATTGGATTGCATTGGATTGCATTGGAATGCATTGGATTGCATTGGATTGCATTGGATTGCATTGGATTGCATTGGAATGCATTAGATTGCATTGGATTGCATTGGATTGCATGGGATTGCATTGGATTGCATTGGATTGCATTGGAATGCATTGGAATGCATTGGAAATGTGTTAATACATGGTTTGCTCACACTGAGGAGACTGAACGAGTGTGTAGGCATCACCCCCCGGATAGCCGGTAAAAAGTACCTTTTCCTGGTGACAGGTGCACCAGCTTGTTTTTCAGTATTATTTGTCCGGATTGGACCTGATGCCATTTTATTCCTGGCCTGTTGCCGTTTTCCTTTTTGGCTTCACTGAACTAATATAACGAGACATCATTCTCATCTTTTGAGGACTGTGTTTGGTTGTATTACCGACTTTTTACGAGCTATCGTTGGGGGCATTACATTTGGAGTCCACATCACTAGGGTAATTTCTTGCTGCATTGCCACACGGGCATCCAGAACAAATTTTCACTGACCTGTCTCACACGGGGACGTCAGACGAAAACAAATACTCCAACACAGCTCCCTCATAACTCTTTCACAAAACAAATAATTTGATTGGTCTCAAGCAGGTGTCTCGTACCCTCTAGCCCAATCCATATCTGTGTGCTCACAAGGAGACATCAGATACAAACTCTCTGTCGTTCTTGCTGTTCTCACACAGAGACCAAGAAGAAGGAGGTGGACAGAAGAGTGAAGGAACACACACAGAACACAAACAAGCATAGGGACAGGAGCACAACACTCTACCCTTCTAGTTTGTGCATTTATCTGCATTATCTCACACATACGTCAGAGTATTTTTGCAACTCTCTGATCGTTTTCTAAGGTAGGTCTGAGAACCTATCCGACCGACTGTCGACTTCTCAAGGAGAGCTTTTCTAGCTTCTCTATTACTATCTGTGTGTAGGTCCTAGTGCCTCATACTAGATACAATATAGAAAAGAAGGAGGAGAAAGTAATCTGAGTAAGGAGAACAAGAAATCGGAGAAAGTCTCAAAGACTATTTTTCTCAAACAAAAACAAACATACAAACAGTGTTTCATAGAGGACAGGGAATCTCACTCTACCCTCTCTATTAGTTTCTCTCTTCACTAGTCAATCGACTGAAGGAGGAACAGAACACAAACGAACAAAAACCAAACATAGGAGCTGACACTGTCCTCCTGCCAATTACTACTACGACATCATGTCGACAGAGACCGCCGAAGTGAGTGAATTCTCGGAGGCAGAACAAGAGAAGAAGAAGAAGCAGGAGGAGGAGGAGGATTGAATGAAGGAGGAGGAGGAGGAGATAGAGGAGTAGGAGGAGGAGTAGAAGAGGGCTGGGATGATGAAGGAAGATATGGAGGAGACGAAGATGAAGGAGGATTTGAACAAGAAGAGACGGGAGGAGGAGGAGCATATGGTAATCCCTTACCACCTGCCTACACGGGAGGAGGAGGACGAAAATGATAGACTTGATTCATAGTGATGGAGAGGAGATCACAGTGGAGGAACAACAGTGGGTGCAAGACCACTATGACCTCACTAAAGAAGAGTTTGATAACAAGATGGGGGTAGAGAAGGACACCTATGTGTGGATCCCTCAGGATCAAAGAAGAGAGAAAAGTCGTGCTAAAAAGGATGTCTATATCCTATTATCAAACACAGCACAGCTCCTCGGCAAACTGGTCTCTGATCCAGAAGAGAGAAAGAAGATACAGCATATCAAGTTTGGGGGCACACACACCCACCTTGAATTACTCGATGCTATCTTTGGGGTGTACACTCAAACCCTGATTTGGGAACGTTCATACGGCCCACGATGTGAGGGTTACCTCCAGTACACAAACCCAAGAGCAATAGCGAGATTCCTCGCGACTGGTCAGGAGGCAGTCGATGTAACAAAAATGAAGACCAATCTGGGTTCGAAAAACTCGAGTGGCATATTTCATTTTTTTACGATGGAAATGAAGGCCTTGGAGGAGGGGAAGGCAGAGATGGAAAAAAGCATTAAGGCAGCAGGAGAAACTCATCCTGTGATTAATGAGTTAGAGAAGACCGACAGAGTTCTGACCAAGATCAGACTGTTGATGGGTGCGTTACTGCATAAGAAGGCATGGAAGAGATGGATTCCTACCAAGGATCACTCTGTCCTTAAATCACTTAGTAACGCACCACCGGTCGCCAACAAAGCAGGTGTTGACCAATATGTGGAGAAATATAATTTTCTCAGATCTGCTTCTGAATTGGTGGCCTTTATCACTCATGCTCAAAAGCTGGTGATATCTGAGAAGAAGAAGGCGAAAGAGAATGAGGAGTTCGAGAAGACGATGAGACTGGAGAGAATGAAAGCAAAAGTGAATGGTGCAAAGACACACCCTCCGACATATTTGACCCCACCAGCTCCTGCCCCACCAGCCCCTGCACCCCCGGGCTCAACTACGGGTCACAAACACGGAGAAGAAGGACAGACAAAATATCATAAATGCCTTCAAGGGGAAGAAAGGAGGAGTGGCAAGTCTCATGCTATATGCCAAGACGAGCTCAGACAAAGACTCTGATGCTTCGCTTTTGAGCAAGCTCAAAGAGATCAATGCCTGCATGAAGGCTTTTCCTTGCGACGAAATGCAGGAATACGAGGCCCTTGTTACTGTTTTTGACCAATCTCTAGTCTCGGAGGGATTTGATCTGACACAGTACAAGGTTTTGAGAAAGAAGGAGGAGATTAAGAAAAACAATGCAACAGGCCTAGACGCTCAGTGTGAACTGGCGGTGGCCACACTCATTTCATATTTTCAATCTCATGGATACCAGCATCTCTGCACTGGTACTCTCATAGGATTTGAAATCTTTGAGACAGTGGCGATGAGTTTGAGGAGTGCTGTTGGCTTGGCGGCGACCCTTACCGAGGTAGTTTCCTCCTATGGGCTATTCTATGGCCGCAAGTCGATCATCCTCTATTTCTTCTCGGCGTTATACACAGTTAATAACTAACCATTCGGCAAAGATGGGGGTATCACTTTTTCCGAAATTTTTCCAAGATTTTTAGCAACTTTCAGAAAACTTGTGCAAATGAAGGGAAATTCAGTATTTAGTTGCAGAACATAATAAAATGATATTAAAACATGTTTTTATTAATAGTCAACCACTTAGACTTCACCTCCGGAGGTGGACAGAAACCGGTCTGACACCTAATTTTTCCACTTTTTTTTCATGCCTGCGACGACAAGACTATGCTGGAAACAAGCGACAAAAATGCACAGCTTGGTTTTTTTGCTTTGTTTTATTTGTTTTTAGTATTTTCCTACATTATGAGCTGCTTTTACTTCAAAAAATCCCTGCCGCCGCTGTGATAGGGGATTCACGTGGGTAGTGGAAGGGGGAGGGGGGGGGTGGTTGTGTGATGTGAAGGTTGCAGTATTTCCTTGATTAGAATGTATTTCAAGGCTACATTAATGGGTCGTTGTCGTCAGAGCTATCAGAGCTACCGACATCTGCTGGCCACTCACACAATTGGCATTTGTCTCCACCTTCAGCGTTATGGATCTTACAGGAAGGGCAATCCCACGGATTGGGGCCTGGCTGATTTGCGCCTTGCACCTGACTGTTCCTGCGTTGAGATTGCATCGCCCGCTTGGAATCAGCTGAATTTCGCGCACGCTTGCGTCCGCGTTGACCTGCTGCTCGACGCGCGCGGCGACGTCCGCGCTGACGGCTTGGTTGGCGTCCTCGTGGCGGCACAGTTGAGTCTGAGACACCTACAGTAAATAATAACGAAATGCGACCAGTGTTGCAGATATAGCATACACTAGTACCGTTTTCTTCTTCCTCTGAGCTAGAAGAAGAGTTGTCTGTGCTAGTAGTAGAAGAAGAGTTCTCAGATAGCGCGGGTTCAGCACCAGCTAGTTTGGCATCCACTTCTTCTTCTAAGTTGCAGCGGCAGATTTGAAAATGGTTCCATGCTGAGTCAACAAGCTGCGCCTTTTTAAACTGCTTCCGGTCGGCATCTTGCGTTGCAACACCGTGCATTCTGAGCCAGTCCTTTAGTTCCTTGACTACCATTTGGCTGGATGCAAACGCTTGCTTGTCTTGAAACGATGTAAGTAAAATGAAAACTTTGCGCCACGGATGCTCAACATTTCCAAAAGCCAAGTCCTGCTCCCTCTTTTCTTCCTCAGTAAGCTCCTGTGCACCGCGCCATCGTGGGTGAGCGGGAGCCTTTCCCTCGTTAACAAAATATGTGCGTGGTAAAGAAAGAAGCTCGTCAGGTGTCAAATGGGTAAGAGCGTTTATCTTTTCTTTACGGTTAGGAGGCAACTCCATCCAATTCATCGGCAGCTCATCAACCAGTCGGAATTCTGCTTTGTATTTTCCACACTTCATATGAGCAGGGCGTCCGGGCAAACCACCGTCGAAGTAGTCGCCATCAATTTCGATTCTTGTCAGGTTCCCAGCCGCCAACATCTCCTCCACATGCGCAGTCTCGTCCGGCTCTAGGTACTTGCTCAAAGATCGAATATCCTTTTTCAAACGTGGGTTGACGAAGTATCCCACAGGAAGCTTGCGAGGCATATCAGCCGCTGCAATACATCCAACGCCCCGGTATTGCAATATATACAACACATGCACGTGAGGTGGGGGGGGGGGGAGGGAAGGGAATAATATAATACAATACCGGGGCGCTGAATGAACAGTTTCACTGATGCTCCTTGGGGATTATCCTTCTCTCCATGAAATTCCTCCTGTGCGTCTCCCATTGTTTTGAAATCCGCAGTCGGTAACTGATCAGGATCCTCGTTCTTGGGGATGCGCCAGGCCAGAGGCCTGTTGTAATTCTTGAAGCTTTTGTTCATACATGGACTGAAATACGTCATCCAGTCGTAATTACATGCAAGAACAACCAACACAAAGGTCGATCTTTGTTTTTTGAAAGCAAGGATAAGTTTTAACAAAGCTTGAGCGATATTGGTTGTGAGGAAGGTGCTCTTCCACCCAATATCCATCACTCTGAATGACTGATCATTCCCGTCATGGCCGTGCCCAGGTGGCTTGCGATGAGATTCTACTTGCCAACGGATACCGCGGTCGACAACATTAAGCCCGATAAAGCCTAGCATAGCCCACGCAGTGTTATCACCGGCGCCGTCCCACTCCAGGAATAACTTCCAAGCTTGCATAGTGCGAGGATGCCAAAGCTCCCAATGCAAAAGTGATGCAAGCATGGTGATATTACTGTTCACGCCATGCTCCACTGCGCCTTCCAGGTACGTGAAAATAAAGTTAGTATCGGTAGTGTAACAAGTGTTGATACCGACACACAGGCGAAAGACCATTTTCCCTTTAAAGTCTTTAGCAGCACGGCGACAAGATGGAATCCGCACAGGCGGCTTCATATCTGCAGATATAACAGTAGCATGGAGATCTTCTTGCGCACCCTTCTTGCGTTGCATGCTCGCTACACGGCACGTTCTGTGAATTTTGTGATGAAGGCGGCTCTGGCGGCGCCAAGTCTGAGCTGCTGTGTCACTCAGGAAACCTCGGGCATGCCGAACCGCAAGCCTCGTGCAGATGTCGCATTTGGAAAAGTCTCCCGCTGCAGCACAAAGATGTAGTGAGTAATGATGAATGCTATGCTATGCTAACGATTCAAACATCAATCAATTATATGCATATTACCTCGTACAAACTTGACGTTTGAGAAATCCGCTTTCCAAACTTTGTTGATTGTGTTGTCTGTTGGAGGCTTATCAGGATTCACTCTCTTAGAAGTTCCGTACCGTAGACACACTTCTTTCCAGTTGTCCCGAACATACTTTTGCACTCCGGCGTCCTCAGCCATTTCTTGTAGCCTCCATACACCGTCGCTACATATCTCGGGATGACTGTTTGCGAATTTTTCACATAGCAAAATTGCAACAAGATCTTCTGTTTCGGGAATTGCGGTTGACTTTCTGGCAAAGACCTTCGTGTTGTTGGCAAGAAGCTTGTGTGCTCGAGATAAAACTGCGTCGCTGATGCCGTGGATGCGCTGCCAAGCTGTTCTGCAGACAGCCTCCGTTAGGTACATATATTGAAACGAACCAATTTTAGTTTGGAAGGATTCAAGCTGAGCAGCTGTCCACGTGTAAAGCTCACTTAGTGACGATGCTGCGTTCTTCGCTCGCGTGTGTAGCACATCGCGCGTGTCGATGAATGAGTAACACTTCCACTTTTGACAGCAAACAGACTTCACTTCTCTATCCAGGTCTGCGAAGGTTATCCCCAACAACTTCTTGAGCGCTTCCTGTCTCTGTAACTTCACGTTTCCTTTGGTGCGGTGTTTCATTTTGTAGGGGCGAGTGGGATTTTTGCGTGCTCGTTGTACAGGAAGTGGTGACAATTTCATCAGGTCACATAACAGCTCATTTGATTCCATCAGCTCGTTGTAGTTGCCCAGAATACTAGATTCCGCACCAACATGTTCGTCGTCGACCAGAGGGGGGAGCCTAGTATCGCTAGGATCGGTAGGTTCACGGTAGCACTTCGAATCATTATCCGAATCGCCTTCGTCAACGCTCTAAACAAACCACAATAGCTACCAACTTCCGCAAGCAAGCAAAAGAGAAAGAGAATCACCAAAGATCCAGTAGGAACAAAAAGTCTCCCACTATTATCTTTGAACTTGACCGGACTACTCTGCGGCTCCTCCCTCTGGTCCACGTCAGTATCGATGTCAGAACCAAGTACCTGTAAATAAATCAAATAAGAAGCTACCTAGTGATTGATTTTATTTATTTATTACCTTCGTATTACTAGAGCTTGATTTTTCCAGCACAACTGTAACGCTAGAGCTCGCCCTTCGCAGAAGAGTATTCTGACTTTCTGCAGCTGAAACAGAAGTAACGCTGTTGAGCAACTTCATTTTCTGCTCTGTTGACATAGATAAAGATCTTGACACCGGCTGCGAAGTTGTGCATCCATCGGAAGTAACACTACTAACCGTGCTCAAAAGCGCAAGCTTCTCTTCGTGCGTCAATGACACTAACTTCAAAGGAATAGGATGCTCTTGCTCAGGAACAATGAAACACACATGGCCAATGTCCGTCTCGTACAAAAATACCGGAATTTTAGCGCGTTGCTTGGCAGCTTCTTTCAGCCAGTGCGGGTATGCATCGCTCGGTAGCGTAGTGATGCTTAAATCCGGATTCGGCGCATAATTGAGCAAAATCTCTTCATCTTTGCCTATTGCAGTGCTCACCGTGACGATTGGAGTCCCCTTGCTGATCTGGAAAAGAATGCACGTAACAATCATGTATGTATGATGTATACGCATGTATATATGTAATAATGCATGTGCATTTGCATGTTTTTTTATTTTATGTATGGCGACTGTCACATTACTAGTTACGCATGTGAATTGTAGCAATTTTCATATATGATGTACTGGTTATTAATTTACCTTCACGTTAGGTCGGGGAGTATCGTCAAGCTTCTCAGGACTCGAGTTGAATCCTTTTGATGAAGAATTTATTAGATGCAAAGCATTTCTGCTTGAAGGGGAAATAAAGTGAATGGGATGCATGCCAGTTTGAAGTAAGTTCCCAATTTTCATAGTAAAATGCTCTGATAAAGCAGTACTACGATCAAGATTCAGAGCACGTCCGCCCGCTTCCAGGATCCCAAGCTCGAAGGAAGGAGGAAGGTATATACTGGCAAAAACTCCGTAACCACCATCGCGGTGGGCCACGTAAATCGGCGCTTTGGCAGCCCTCAGCATGCCTAGAGAGAGAGAGAGAGAGGGAGACATTAATGTTTGTGTCTTTGTCTCTCTCTCTCTCTCTCTCTATCTCTCTCTTTTTCAGCGACAACAGCGACAACAGCAACAGCAACAGCAGCAACAGCGATAACAGCGACAACAGCAACAGCAACAGCAACAGTAGTTTTGTTAGGTGAGTGCACCAAACATCATGCCCCCCCCCCCAGCATGAGCACCACCAGCAGAGTAAGGCATGGTTTGTGTGAACAAAATTTTTTCAGGAAGCGAGAGTGGAAGGGGAGCTAGCCCCAGTCATGATGTTGATGCTGATATTTAGTTTACTTAATAGGAGCAAGTAGTTTTGTTAGGTGAGTGCACCAAACATCATGCAACCCCCCCCCCCCCCCAGCATGAGCACCACCAGCATGGGACACTCCCTTTACCCTCCTGATAACTCGCGCTAGTTGGCTTGAAATAGGTTTAAAAAATGAACTTACATCAAATGCGAATTACGCAATCAAAGTAACGAAGTAAGTTCATTCTTTAATGCCATGTGCAGCACAGGGCCACCCCCCCCCCCCCACCCCCGCATTTTCGCACGTCACTGTCTGACTAGGCCATGGCTTGTGGGAACCAGGAGGAATTGGGAGCTCATATTTGCACTGTAGGTAGCCACAGCATCGATCTTGATGCTGGTGTAATGTTTTTGGAATTCAGATAAATATTGAAGTTGGGGGAGTGTCCCATGTGTGACCCCCCCCCCCCCACATTTTTTAAGTGTTGACAAAAGTTTGTGCAGAGCTTTCTCCACAGACCATCTTGTACGTAACAAAAGAAATGGATTCCCGCCTAATCTGGTCTATGTAATAGGCGGGAATGCTGTTACATCTTCTCAAAATACTTTCCTCGTAATACAAACTCTGCACAAACTTTTGTAAAAAATCAAGTCATAGACATAGGTTTATCAAACTGCTCGCTTGTGGCAAATAGATTCAGTTGGGTTGTCAAATATTAGGAATTAATATGTATGGCTTCAACAAACATTTGACTGTAGCTTATCTTACCGTATCACTTGATTTGTGAGGAGGCAGGGAGGAATTTCAACAATCATGGAGGTTGATGTTGACAAAAATTTGTGCAGATTTTTCTACACAGACCGTTTAGTACATAAAAAAATAAATGCATTCCCGCCTATCCTGGTCTACGGAATAGGCGGCAACGCTGCTACATCTTCTCAAACTATTCTCCTCTCAATACAAACTCTGCACAAATTTTTGTAAAAAAACCAAGTCATAAGCATAGGTTTATCGAACTAGTACAACTCCTACTCTGCACAGTTTCCATTAGAGATATAAATGGCATGGGTTTACATTATAGTACTGTATTGCTTTTTACCTTCTCCAGACTGCGGCCACAATAAATGCAGTAGATAGGCAAGGAATTGCAAGTATCATGGAGGTTGGTGTTGACAAATTTTTGTGCAGATTTTTCTACACAGACCGTTTAGTACATAAAAAAATAAATGCATTCCCGCCTATCCTGGTCTATGGAATAGGCGGGAATGCTGTTACATCTTCTCAAACTACTCTCCTCTCAATACAAACTCTGCATAAACTCTTGTAAACAACACCTACCCTTCAGCGTTTTTGAACGTACATTTTTGACCGGATTTTCCAGCTCCCACCGCCCACCTCGTCGACTGAACTTTGGAGGCAACTCATTTCGCATTCTGCAAAGTCACAAGATGTTTGAATGTAGGATTATCTCCGATGCCCAAGACGGCATGTAAGAAGCTCGTTGCCGCCACCTTACAAACCATTCGAAAAAATTCGCGAGGGGAAATCTTCCTTACTTTGAACGGCTCCCCAGACGTGGAGCCGTTCGAAGAGGTCGAGATTCCCGACGACGTCTTTCGCAAGTATGAGCTGGTACACTAAGATTGTATGCTTGCCTGTTCATTTTTTTGTCCATGTGTAACATGCAGGGTAAAGGCGACCTCGATGAGTTGGTCTCCGGCTTCTGCTACTCCTGGACTCAAGCAGGACTACTGAAGAAGGATAAAGCCACGCTATGGGACGACAAACTGGGCGACGCCGACGAAGCAGGTCCCCCACAGCAAAGACAGAAGAGGCAGAAAGCGGAAGAAAAGAAGAATGAGAAAGAGAAGAGTAAGAAGAAAGAGGAGGAAGAGCAGAAGAAGAAGCAGGAAGAAGAGAAGAAGAAGAAGGAGGCGAAGAAGAAGAAGGAGGAAGGAGAGAAGAAGAAGGAGGAGGAGGCGAAGAAGAAGAAGGAGGAAGAACTGAAGAAGAAGGAGGAGGAAGAACAGAAGAAGAAGAAGGAGGCGAAGAAGAAGAAGGAGGAAGGAGAGAAGAAGAAGGAGGAGGAGGCGAAGAAGAAGAAGGAGGAAGAACTGAA
>WBZZ01006376.1:0-7500 GCA_019918135.1 Paulinella micropora
TCGGTACAGCTTACTGCTGTATATACTTCAATACAGCTATCGCTGTAGGCGATACATCTACCGATGTAGTCGGTACAGCTCGCCGCTGTATATATTTTTATATGAGGGATATATTTTCATAACCAAAATTTTTATATTATGTCCTGGGCACGACATTAAACTGCCCCTACATAAGCACACATATTGTCCCTCTGTGTGTGTTTATGTAGATGCCTCCGAAGAATAAGCCTGAAGAAGAGCCTGTTAAGGTAATCTCTTTCTTTTTTTCTTGTTGCTCAGATTGATGTTTGTATGTTTAGGATATTACTAAGGGGGTTGCTGGCTTGAACTTTGTTGTAAATGTTGGTGCAAAAAAAGGAGCAAAAAAGGGGGGTAAAAAAGGAGGTAGAAAGAAGGGTACCCCTAACTCTATTATGAGGTTTGAGCCTATGTACGCAGTCATTGACAAAGAAAGTGGAACCGCTGTGGTGTATGATGAACCTGACGAAAAAAGGATCGAATTGGCGGTATGGGGTCATAAGTCAGCACCACGCTTCCCCGAGCTTTTGGTTGTTGTATTCGCGAGCGGTCAGCATGTACTATTCCGAAATTTTGCTAACGTTCACGAAATTTCTCTGAAACTAAAGCTTGGAAAAATCAAAACAGTTTATTCAGCTCGAATGTACAATGCTGAGGAGGAGGAGGATGAGGAGGAGGAGGATGAAGAAGGTGAGAATGATGAGGCTGTTGTGGAGGATGAGGCTGCTAATGTTTAGTTGCTTTCTCAAGTTTCAGTTTTGTTTTAATATTAAATCTGTTAAGTCTGTTCAAATATATTAAATTGTCTTACTGGCTTTTAGTTTCAATAACTTACAAATCCATTATTTCTTTTTTCTTTTTAATCCGGGCACTACTACGAATATTCTCCGGTTTTATATCTAGTGACTTTAATAAGTGGCCGGTCTTTTTTTCTTTAGTGACTTCTTTGACTTTGTCTGCTAGTTGAGGTTTGACTTCTTCAAGTTGTTCATTCATTTTAGACTTTAATAATTGCTGAGGGCTAACTAGTTCGTTTTCATTAAGTATCAACTTGAAGCCCTTTCGGCCTTTAACTGTATATACCTTTTTAGAATACTGAACATCGCCTTTACTGAAAACAGTTCGTTCTAGTTCTTTCCTGACTGTTTCCCCTTTTGGAAACTTATTGATAAGACCGCCTCTATATATTTCTTGGTCGTTCTTCTTTTTGCCCTCATAGACTTCCATAGGTGTGGCTTTTATCGTATTATGGTATGTATTATTATAATTATTAACAATTTCATTAATGTAAGGCACCCAAATAAAATCGTCATTAACTTCCCACATAAAATTCAAATCGTTTCTTATTGTTCGAATAAACCTATCTGCTATTCCCATAGTTCGGTGGTCGCCTACTTCGTTCGTTGTATGTTGAATTCCGTTGTCTTTAAAGTATTCGGCGACTTGTCCTTTAAATTCACTACCGTTGTCAGATGTAATCCTTTTAGGTTTCGGCATTTTCTTTAAGCCTTCCAATACAACTAAACATTCGACAATCTTGGGGGTATCCCTTTTTCCGAAATTTTCCATGAAGTATATGGACTTTTTTGAAAACGTGTGGAAATGAAAGGAAATGAATTCCCTGATTGCAGAACATATAAAAATAATATTAAAATATGTTTTTATTAATTGTAATACACTTTAACTTCATCTTCAGAGGTGGGCAGGAACCGGTCCGACACGGTAATTTTTCTACTTTTTCGTAGTCCCGGCTACCATGAATCTATGATGATAACAATGCCGAACATGCAGAATTTGCTTTTACTGTTTATTCTTGCTTATATTAAGCATTTTACTATATTAAGACATGGTTTTACCTTCAAAAAATTCTGTTTGCCCGCTGTGACGTACGCTGGTACGTAGAGGGGGGAGGGGGGGGGGGTGGGGGGGGGAATGGGTCGGAGGGAGGACGCTTCACATCAGATTCTGGTGCATTATCAGAGTTAAACAAATTTCTAATTTCAGTTTTTAGAAGAAGCGTTACAGTTGCAGTTGCCCTAGACAAAAACCATTATGAAAAAGTCGGACCCAGAAAAATTCATTCAAAAAAAATAATCACATACGACCACGTCCACGTCCACGTCCACGTCCACCCGCAGCACGACGTGCGCGGCGACGTCCGCGCAAACGGATTCCTGAGTTACGCATTCTCCAACTTGCGTCGGAGCGATCTGAATCATCTACAATATGGATAGCATCATGTTAAGGAGGAGAAGAAGAAGAAGAAGAAGAAGAAGAAGAAGAAGAAGAAGAAGAAGAAGAAGAAGAAGAAGAAGAAGAAGAAGAAGAAGAAAACTAATACCATGCTTTTCTTCCTCTGAACCAGAAGATCGATCAGACGATGAGTCAGTTGATGAACTGGAAGATGAAGTATCAGATAAGTCATCCTCTGAATCTGCCACTGGTTCTGCAGGCTGAGCAGCACCAAGCTCTTCTTCCTCAGGGAACCCACAGTCGCATCGTTCGAAATGGTTCCACGCTTGTTCAATAAGCTCTGCCTTCTTGAACTGTTTCCGATCGGAGTTTTGCGTTGCAACACCATGCATTCTCATCCATGATTTCAATTCGCTAACTACCATCTGCTTGGACGCAAATTGCTTTTTTTCCTCTGACGATCTTAGCAACGTGAGAATTTTCCGCCAAGGCTCAGAAGCATTTCCAAATGCTAAATCCTGCTCCTGCTTTTCTTCGCTAGTAAGCTGTCTTGCACCACGCCATCTCGGGTGAGCTGGAGGACGTCCTTCATTAACAAAATAAGTGCGTGGTAAGGACAGCAGCTCTTCATCGGTCAAACGCGTAAGTGCGTTCATTTTCTCCTGTCGTTCTTGAGGCAACTCCATCCAATTTACAGGTAGCTCGTCGATCAATCGAAATTCTGCTCTCCATTCCTTGCCTTTTGCATCGACACAGGACATATGAGCAGGACGGCCGGGCAGGCCGCCTTCGAAGTAATCTCCATCCACCTCTACTCTGGTCAAATTTCCACCTGCTAACATTTCCTCCACATGTGCTCGCTCATCCGGCCCTAGGTATTTAGTAGCCAAAGCACGAATATCCTTCTTCAGGCGCGGATTGACGAAGTAGCCGACTGGAAGCTTGGGAGGCATGTCGGTCGCTGTCATAAATAGAGAGAGAGATAGATAGATAGAACGAGAGAAAGAGAGAGATATATATATATATATATATATATAGAGAGAGAGAGAGAGAGAGAAAGAGAAAGATAGATAATATTATTACCGGGGCGTCCGATAAACAAATTGATCGGTTCTCCTCTGGGATCATCACGCACTCCATGAAAATCCTGTGCGTCTCCCCAAGTAGCGATCTCTACAGTCGGCAAAGCGTCAGGATCTTTCTTGGTGATTCTATATGCCAAGGGTTTGTTGTAGTTTTTGAAACTCTTGTTCATACACGGGCTAAAATGAGTCATCCAGTCGTAGTTACATCCGAGAACAACCAGCACATGCCTCTTCTTGTGCTGCTTCTTGAATGCAAGAATGAGCTTTAATAACGCTTGAGCGATGTTAGTTGTCAGGAAGGTGCTCTTCCACCCGATATCCATAACTCGAAATTCCTGATCATCTCCATCGTGCCCGTGCCCTGGTGGCTTGCGATGTGACTCTACTTGGAAACGGATTCCTCTGTCAACGACATTGAGCCCAAGGAAACCCAGCATCGCCCACGCGGTGTTATCACCAGCTCCGTCCCACTCAAGATATAATTTCCACGCTTGCATTGTGCGAGGGTTCCAAAGTTGCCAATGTAAAAGTGCGGCAAGCATAGTAATGTTGCTGTTCGCGCCGTGTTCTACCGCGCCTTCAAGGTACGTCAGAATAAAATGCGTATCGGTAGTGTAGCAGGTATTGATTCCAACGCAAAGGCGAAACACAATTTTTCCTTTGAAATCTTTCGCGGCGCGGCGGCAAGATGGGATCTTCACTGGCGGTTTCATATCGGCTGATATGACTGTGGCAGCAAAATCTGCTGGTGCTGCCTTCTTGCGCTGCATGCTGGCAACGCGGCACGCCCTGTGAATTTTGTGATGAAGCCTGCTACGGCGACGCCATTCTTGAGCTTCTACTTCAGTCCTGAAACCGTTAGAATGATCAGCAGCAAGCTCTGTGCAGATCTCGCATTTTGAGAAATCTCCTTCTGCAAAACAAACCTGTAATAAGTAATGATAACGAAAATATGCATAATACCTCTGACAAACTTGACGTGCGGAAAATCCATGCGCCAAACTTTGTTGATCGTATTGTCTGTCGGAGGATTATTTGGATCAACTCGTTTCGAACAACCAAACCGAAGGCACATATCTTTCCAATTCTCGCGAACATAGTTTTGGACTCCTGCGTCCTGAGCCATTTCTTGCATCCTCCATATTCCGTCGCTGCATATCTCCGGGTAACTCTCCATGAACTTCTCGCAGAGTAATACTGCTACCACATCTTCTGTTTCAGGAACGGTTGAGTAGCTTTTTGTCAAAACCTTCGTGTTATTTGCAAGAAGTTTGTGTGCTCTTGACAAAACTTTATCACCGATCCCGTAGATACGCTGCCAGGCTACTTTGCACACAGCCTCCGTTAAATACATATACTGAAACGATCCAGTTTTTGTTTGAAACGATTCAAGCTGCGAAGCTGCCCAAGAATAAAGCTCACTGAGAGACGATGACGCATTCTTCGCTCTCGTGTAAAGCACATCACGCGTGTCGATAAATGAATAACACTTCCACTTTTTGCAGCAGACAGACTTAACTTCCCTGTCCAAGTCGGCGAAGGTAATCCCCAACAGTTTTTGGAGCGCAGACGGTCTCTGAAGCTTCACTGCACCTTTCGTGCGACTTTTCATCGTGTAGGGGCGCGTTGGATTCTTACGTGGTCTGCTGTAAGGAATTGGTGATAATCTCATGATGTTATACAACAGCTCATTCGATTCCATAAGCTCGTCGAAGTTCAATCGAAGCTCGTTGGATAATTCCGCATCGTCCACGCCGACCAGAGGAGGAAGCAATCCAGGGTTGATAGATGCAGCATCACCGTTTGAATCCGTATCTGAACACTCTTCGTCGACGTTCTACGCAAACAAGATCGCTTATGAACATTAACCAGCATGAACATAGACAGGTAGAGAAAAAAATTACCATGGAGCCAGTAGGAAGATATAGTCTAGAGCTGCTGCAGCTACTAACATCATATCCTGTAGTGACAGTAGAACTGTCTGACTGTTTCCAGCTGTCGAGGTTAGCATCAACGTCAGGAACACCTGCCTGTAAAAAAGAATCTTCTCAGTAATAATTTTCATTTATTTATTTTTTACCTGTGCATCACTCAAGCTTGATTTTTCTGTGATGACTGTAATGTCCGAGCTTTCCCTGGGCAGAAGCGTGCGGCGACTATCTGAAATTGAGGACACGCTGTCGAGAAGCTTCCTCTTTTTTTCCGGCGGAATAGATGATGACCTGGAGAGCGGTTGCTTTCCATCAGAACTAATACTGCTGACCGACGCTAAAAGTTCAACCTTTGCTTCATGAAGCAAGGAAATTGACTTAAGTGGAAGCGGATGTTCTTTCTCAGGAACGATGAAACATACATGACCAATGTCAGTCTCGAACAGGAAAACTGGGATTTTAGCTCCTTCCTTGGCAGCCTCTTTCAACCAGACCGGATGTGCATCGCTTGGCAGCGTAGCTATCTCTAGGTCTGGATTAGGCGCATAGCTGAGCAAAATCTCTTGATCTTTCGATATTGCGGTGGTGACAGTCACAATAGGAGTACCCTTGCTGACCTGACATTATTTACAACAATATTTATAGAAAAAATACAACACACGTAACAAAAACTTACATTGCATGGATGTATGTAACAACTAACATAATTTACCTTCACGTTCGGTCGGCAAGTGTCATCGTCGAGCTTGTTGAACCCTTGCGATGAAGAGTTGATGAGATGCATTGCATTCCTGCTCGATTCGTTAATGAATTTAATTGGATGCATCCCTGTTTGCAGGGAACTCCCAATTTTCATAGTGAAATGATCAGAAAATGCAGCATGATCTGCAGCACGCAAAGACTTTCCTCCTGGTTCGAGGAGCCCAAGCTGAAAAGAAGGAGGAAGGTATTTATCAGCAAAGACTCCGTAGCCACCACCACGGTGTGCCACATATATCGGCGCCTTGCTAGCCCTCAGCATGGCATACCTAAAGTTTGAAATACACATGAAAAAAATGGCAGCGCTTCCCGTTAGAGGGAATCACTAAAAAAAAAAAAGGACAGAGAAAGGCTCACTGATAGAAGGCCACACACACTAGCTAGTTATACTAAAGCTAGTATCTATACTCCCCTCTTTAAACTATGCTATATAATAATAATAATAATAATAATAATAATAATAATAATAATAATAATAATAATAATAATAATAATAATAATAATAATAACAATAATAACAATAATAATAATAATAGATTTATCAGTCAATTGGTCTTTGATCCTGTCGGACATGTGCCTCCATTGGTAGCACGGGGCCGTTCGGTGACGCGGCTCCGCTCCAAAGACTCAATAATAATAATAATAATAATAATAATAATAATAATAATAATAATAGTGCTTCTCTGTCAATGGCTGATGCATGTCTGCACATGCGCCTCCATCGTCTCACCCGTGAGGGGAGTACGAAGAATTGACGATAAGCTCTAATGACACCCCCGCAAGGGCAGTTCCAACACTTCCAGACGGGCCGGTATGTTTAATGAAAATACTGGTCCAGAAATAGACCGGTATGTTCAATGAAAATACTGGTGGCACCGACGGGAATCGAACTGGCGACAGGGCCCAGATGGTAGAACTTGACCACTGGGCTATCACGGTGTCCATAATAATAATAATAATAATAATAATAATAATAATAATAATAATAATAATAATAATAATAATAATAATAGTGCTTCTCAGTCAATGGCGAATGCATTTCTGCACATGTGCCTCCATCGTCTCACCCGTGAGGGGAGTACGAAGATTTGACGATAGGCTCTACTGACACCCCCGCAAGGCAGCTCCAAGCAACAACAATAATAATAATAATAATAATAATAATAATAATAATAATAATAATAATAATAATAATAATAATAATAATAATAATATATTGAAGAGGAAATGCAAAATCATGCCGGTCAGTTTCACAAACTTTTGTGCAGAGTTTTTTCCACAGATTGTTGTGTACAGAAGAAAAGAATAGCATTCCCGCTCATTCTGAGCTGGGAAAAGAGCGGGAATGCTGTTACATCTTCTCGAAATGTCATGCTCTCAATAAAATCTCTGCACAAAAGTTTGCAAAACAGCAATCCAAAAACGAGTTTCATCGAATTGCTGGTTTGTGAAAAATAGATTAAGCTGGGTCGTGCAATGTTAGGAAATGACATTTATAGCTTCAACAAACACGT
>WBZZ01006376.1:12500-32500 GCA_019918135.1 Paulinella micropora
TCTGTACGAAGCAAACAAGGTCATTTCTTCTTCTTCTTCTTCTTCTTCTTCTTCTTCTTCTTCCTCTTCTTCTTCCATTTTTCTTTTTCTTCTTCATATACATGTTATTATTCTTTTTCTCCACCAGCTCCATCTTTTTTTTTTTTTTTTTTTTTTTTTTTTTTTTTTTTTGTTTTTGTTTTTTTTGGCATCTTCCTTTTCTTTATTTTGCATATTTACTGCATGCTCGCCTGAAACGTTAGAAGAAGAATCAAAAAAAGGGCCCGACTGAGCCTCGCTCTTCGGGCAGGCCAAAAAAACTGAGATTCGGTAGCAACATTGTATGTAATGAAAAATGAAGGATGTATGTAATATTGTTTGGTTCTTTGTGCAGAATCCATCGACGTCGACGATGTTCCAGACGTTCCAGACGTCCCTGAAGAAGAAGAGACCCCTGAGCCTCCTATGCCTAAGGGGTCCAGCAAGAAAAAGCCAGGTACTAGCAAATTTCATCTTTTTTTGTGTGCTTTTTTTTCAGTGTTTCTAATTTCTGACGTGACTAGGCAAGCCGAAGTCCAAAAAGCCCGCGGTCGACGCTGATGAAGTGGACATGTCGTTGGAGGTATAATCTTTCCTACTCCTTCTTCTTCTTTTTCTTTTTTTTTGTGAGGGGGGGGGCCCCCGGGGGGGGGGGGTCAAAAGGTCTCTTTGGGCGCCGCAGCATATAGTTTAGAGAGGGGAGTATAGCTACTAGCTTTAGTATGGCTAGCTAGTGTGTGTGGCATTCTATCAGTGAGCCTTTCCCTGTCTTTTTTTTTCCGAGTATAATCTCTCTAACGGGAAGCGCTGACATTTTTTTTTCAAACTTTATTATTATTATTATTATTATTATTATTATTATTATTATTATTATTATTATTATTATTATTATTATTATTATTTAGGGAGTACATAGGCCATCGGTCCCTTTCCATGGGCTGATTGGTATAAAGCTCCTAGAGTGATGTTCTATGCCGTCACTTCCTTTATTCCACCGATTGGTGTGGAGACTTTCCTTATGGAATGGAGGACTGGATGCACATGGCCTTTTGTCTCAGCAATTGGCAGGAGATATACTATTATTATTATTATTATTATTATTATTATTATTATTCTTTGTTGTTGTTGTTGTCGTTGCTGTTGGTTTGTTCTGCCACTGCCTTGTTCGCAAGAAATGAACGACTTCTTTCAAAACAACGGCGACCGGTATTGTATTCAGGGTAGTTCGTCCGCCGGCGTGTCGAAAGAAGTCGTTCAGGATCTTGTGAACAAGGCAATGTCAGAACAAGCCGCATCCATTAAGGAAATGCTAGCAGAAGAAAGAAAGTTGAGAGAGGAGGAAAGGAAGAAAAAAGAAGCGCAAGATCGGAAGGAAAAAGAGGCGCAAGAGAAGCGACAACGGGAAGAGGAGAGAAGAAAGAGGAAGAATTCGAAGAAGGAGAAGGAGGAGGAGGAGGAGGAGGAGGAAAGCTCAGAAGAAGAGAACGAGAGAGTGAAGAAGAAGATGAAGAAGAATAACAAGAACAAGAAAAACTATGATGATGATGATAACAACAACAACAACATCAGCAACAACAACAGCAACAACAACAACAACAACAAAAATAGTAAGAGCGAGAGAGAAAGCTTGCTGGAGGATCTCATCGCGCGGATGGCAGCTGGCGCTCTGTCTGCTGGTAACTCACCTTCCACCCCCCAACGCGGCACCGGTCTCACCGCTCCCAGCTCACCTAACGCATGGGAGTTTGTTTTAGCATCGCTTGCGCTGACTCGGCGCTAACTTCAAATGCACGCACCAGGTAGTTTGCATAGCTTTCACTTTTCTCCTTCATCTGAAAGATGTTTGAATTTGTTTTGTGTTTTTTTTCTTTGTAGTAGTGTAGTATTAATCGTAATTTTTTGCACTGGCAGGTTTGTTATGGTCGAAAGCGTGATTAAGAACGTTTGTCGCGTGCAAGAGTTAAACAAACTTCTAATTTAGTTAGTATGATATTACGGAGTTAGATTTATTATTTTTTTTAGTAATTAAAGAAATTTTGTTGTAGAATCTATGTATTTTGCGTGGCGACATCGCACTTCTCTTCCTCCCCCGTTCCCCCCTCCCCCCTCCCCCCCCCCCCGGGGGGAATTTATTGTAGGTAAAAGCAATGTTTATTATCATAATAAAGTAAAATGCTTAATGTAAACAAAGATAAACAAACTAAAAGCAAATTCTGCATGTTGGGCATTGTTATCATCATAGATTCATAGTAGCCGGGACTATGAAAAAGGAGAAAGATTACCGTGTCGGACCGGTTCCTGCCCACCTCTGAAGATGAAGTTAAAGTGTATTACAATTAATAAAAACATGTTTTAATATTATTTTTATATGTTCTGCAATCAGTGAATTGATTTCCTTTCATTTCCACACGTTTTCAAAAAAGTCCATATACTTCATGGAAAATTTCGGAAAAAGGGATACCCCCAAGATTGTCGAATGTTTAGTTATACTTCGCCCGTTGTTTTATTTTTGATAGGTTCAATCCAACCACGACGAGAATAAACATCAATCATTACTAAACCAAAATTGTAGTTTTTGTTTCCTTTCTTAGTTGCTATTTTAGACATGTCCATCAAGTCGATAAACACTTGGCTTAATGGTTCTGGTTCAGGAGCTAGTATAGTATTCCATTTTTTTGGGTTCTTAGATTGATGGTGTATTTCAGAAGCCTCTTCAATTTTCTGTTTTTCAAGTTCTTCTTCTTCATTTTGACTACTGTTCTGTGTACCTACTACAGTGGTAGCTGAGTGTTTATTATCCATCCTTTAAGTTTTGGTGAAGCGTGGGTCTATATATTAAAACTTTAAAAACATTTTTGAAATATCATTACTTTCTTTTTTTGACTTCTCCGGTTGTCCCGCGTAAACATTAACATTAACACGGCCCGTCTTTTTCCCCCCTTTCTTCGGCTGAGGCTCCTCCTCGCTTTCCTCGCTTTCACTCTCACTCTCTTCTAGTTCAGGCAGTTTCTTTTTTACAGCTTTCTTCGCCTTCTTCTGTTTGGTCTTCAATTTCATACCCGCAACACGTCGGGCAACGATATCAACGAAATCCTGTTCGACCTCTTCATCGCTTTCACTGCTTTCCTCGATTGGCTCACCATCTCTGCCATCAATCATATCCCTCGCCAACTGCTTCTTAGCTGTGTTGTCCATCCGCTGTTCATCGGTCATTTCTTTCACATTCTTTGCCTGTTCCTCAGCTAGTAATTCCCTAGCCCTCTCAATCTTTCTCTGTTTAGCCTGTTGCTTCTTAGCCTCCCAACCCTTTTCAAGATTTTTCATAGCGACCTCTCTATTACCTCTCGGCATTTTTACCTCCAAGTTTGTTGATTATATTATCATACAAAATAATATTATTTAGTTTTTATTAATAAACGATTATTTAACAAATATAGAATGAGCCAATATAAATCGCTCTTAGGCTTATCTGAAATAGCGGTTGACTCTTTAAATATAGCCAACCTGGATTTAACGAACACAAACATAGTGGGCTTATACACAGATAGGGTTCCAGAAGATGCTGACCCCGTAAATCTTTATTTTACTAACGGCCGATTTGATGCGAGGTTGGCTTTAAAATCAACGACGGACTTAAAAGAAGGCACTAATCTTTACTATACTGATGGTAGGTTTGACGCGCGACTAACCACTAAATCAACCACTAACCTAGCCGAAGGCACCAATTTATATTATACTAATGCTAGGTTTGACACTCAATTAGCAACAAAGAGCACAACCAACTTAACCGAAGGAACTAACTTATACTACACCACAGCAAGGGTTAATACAGATTTTGACACAAGGATAGCAACTAAATCAATAGATGCTTTAAGTGATGTAGTCATAACAGGCACCCCCGCTGATAACCAACTGCTCATTTATAGCACTGGGCAATGGCGAAATGTTGCTTCTCCTTTTCTTAGATTGGATGGTCTCGCTATGATGATAGGGGATTTAAATATGGGCGGATTTAACATAACAAATGTCGGTAATGTTGATGGTATTGATGTTTCGGCTCTTGATAGTTCTGTGGTTAAACTAACAGGAGACCAGACTATAACAGGAAACAAAATATTTACTACTTATGTGGGGGTAAAAGACTCAAATCCATTAAACACAGGTAAGTTATTCTTCAATTACAACAATAATATGGGTTCTATTTATTCGTCGGATGCGGGTGGAGCCACGGGCTATCCACTAACTATTGTCGGCTCGTCCATACTTTTTGCTCCAACAACAGGGGGCGGAATGACATTGACAAATAATGTTTTAAATTTTAACAGCACGACAGCAATAAGCGGACTTCCAGCACCATTTTATGACGGCGATGCTTCAACGAAATTATATACTGATACGAAACTGGCAAAGGACGGAACAACGGCTATGACGGGTAGTTTAAATATGGGAGGATTTTCAATTACAAATGTTAATCTTGTTGACAACATTGATGTTTCTGCCCTTGATACCGCAGTCGTTAAACTAACAGGAGACCAGACCATAGCAGGAAACAAAAAATTTACTTCAACAATAGAAGTGCGGGGAGCCACAGCTCCAACCGCTTTTGATGGTATCGGTGTTGCCTTTGATACGGCGACAAATATAGGAATGATTGCCGCACAAAAAATAGCAACTGCGAGTTATTATCCGATACAAATAACTGGGTCGTATGTTGAGTTATATTCAGGTAATAATGTAATCGCGACAGCAACTGGCACTACACTATCTTTGAATAACAACAAAATAACAAACTTAGCCACACCATCAGCAACAACGGACGGAGCAAATAAAAGTTATGTTGATACAAAAGACGGACAAAATGTGAAACTAACAGGAAACCAAACCATAGCAGGAATTAAGACATTTAGCAGTGCCCTTGAAATAACAGGAAATTCAACTAATGCGACAACAAAAGGAACATTCGTGGTTTTTAACTCCACAGCCAATATAGGAACTATCGGATGCCTTGATATGGGCACTGGTGTAAATTATAACTTTGAAATAAATGCGAAAAAAATAAGTTTCATTATTGATGGAGCGATAGTCGGTTGGGTAAATGCTTCGGGGTTAGATTGTAATAGTAGCAAAATAGCCAACCTTGGAACTCCGACATTATCAACAGACGGAGCGACAAAAGGGTATGCGGACACATTGGACGGGCAAAATGTAAAACTATCAACAGACCAAACCATAACGGGAAGTAAAACATTTAATGGTGCGAGCACTGTGATAAAATATCTAACTTTAACGAACAATGCCGATTTTAATAATCAAACTATCACTAATGGTGGAAATATAACATATAATGGGGCGAGGATATTAAACCAAAATGGAGGAGACATATTCTTTTCACAGACATCAGGAGATTATCAGTATTTCTTATTTACTCTAAATACCGCTACAAGTGGAACCGCAAACCAACGAGGTTATGTATTTACGAATGTAGCATCTGATGTAAAAGGAGCAGGTCTTTATATTTCAAAACTTTTGGACAATAAAAGTGCTTCGTCTGACATTGTCCGTTTTAACAATGCGGGCGGTATGCGGTTTTATGGTGCCTTAGATATGAATTCAAACAATATAACAAATGGCGGAACAATATCGGGAACAACAATTACTTCAACCGCGGGTATATCAACAACAACATTAACAACAAGCGACAATTTGGTAGTAGGTGCTGGAAAAAGTGTGTTTATTGATAGAAATGCCTTAGCCAACAATAAACTGGTTTTATGGGATGGTGGACAACAACAACAACCAATTTTCTTGGATTTGGTGTTGCTAGTAATACATTGATTTATAATGTTAATTCTGCCGATAGCCACGTATTTTACCATAGTGCCGCGACAGAATTATTTAGAATTAACAACACAGCAATCACTGCTTCAAAGGCACTAACTGCGAATGCGGGGGTATCAACAACGACATTGGCAACGAGCGATAAAATAACAACAAGTAAAGATGTATCAAATGTAAGCCGTCCAATAATTATAGGCAATTCAACAAAATCAGCAAATGGGGCGACAGGCGGATTAGAATTATACGGAACGGCTTCAAATATTGGAGGAGCACACTTGCAGGCAGTAATATCCACAGATGCTTATCCAACATTTCAATTATTGAACTGGGCACACGACAATGTCAATTTAAGTTTTGATGCTTATTTTGACGGCACGAACTGGAAATCATCTTCTGCGTCATCTAACTTTCTAATTCAAAAAGGTGTAAAACTCGCTTTTTATTATAATTCAGGAACAGCGGTTGGAAACAATATATCTTACACTGAGGCAATGAACATTAATACATCGGGAGAGGTAGTCATCCCAACAGCATCCAGCGGTAATTTATTAATACGAAAAAGACCCGCTTCTACTAACGACCCGCAACTATTTTTTAAATCGGGAGGATATACGAATTATGGTGTAATTGTTTCTTCTACTGGTTTGCTTCATGCTTGGACTACTTCAAACTCTACTACTGGTGAGCCGTCAGGTAGTTATAATTATATCCCGCTTAATGGTGCTTGGACAAACTCCTCGGACAGGAGGCTAAAATCGGATATTAAAACATTAGACTGCGGTGATTGTTGTGAGAAACTAACAAAAATAAACTGCTGTTCGTATTATTGGAAAACGGATGAGAAGAAAGAAAAAAAAGGCCACGGGTTTATTGCGGACGAAGTCAAAAAAATATTTCCTGAATTCGTATCAGAAAGCGGAATAAAAGCAGACGATGGAGAAAGCAACCTTGAAGGCATAACATATACCGATTTTATACCTGTATTGGTTAGTGCTTTTCAACACATGGCGGAAAAGGTAGTTAATTTAGAAAAAGAAAATAAAACTTTACTTAATATATTACAAGACCAAGCTAACCAATTAGCAGAAATCCGAGCAGTCGTATTTCCTCCGAATGCCCCCTAGATTACATCCTCCACCGCCAGTCATAGAAGTAGATGGCGAACTCACACCAGAGTTGAAGAACCGTGTGATTGATGTCCAAATTAAGCAGGAAGAAAAAATTAGACCACGAATACGAAGACAACTGGGACTGTTGTATGACTAAACGAAAAACTGACAGCCGTCTTATTAAGTATTTATTTCAAATGGGTATCATTATTGCCATCATCACCCTTTGTATCGTGAGGTTGTCTGAAAAGAACATTCCGTGTGAGGTTGCCAACACGTACGTCGGCATCTTAACACTATTGATTGGTATTTGCCTTCCATCGCCTTCTTCAAGTAAGATATAAAAGGGGATACCCCTTTTGAACCCCACTGCGGGGTTGTAGGGGCTTGCCCCTACTAACATTCGTATAAGTATATTTTATACCACGAACTGTCGCCAGCACAGATTAGCGGAATAGTTTCATCAAAGCTACGACACATATTATTTCCGTTATTTATGAAAACACATTTAAATTTGGTTTCTATTCCCTTTTGGATACAATAAAGACAACTTTCATTTTTTTTATCGCTGACCCGTGAATAGAAATCACAGGCAGTCCGAGCGGAAATATTAATTAATAAAAAGTTTATGAGCATTAGTATAGGAGACATGACTGACTATAAATATCAGCGGATTATTTTTCTAAGTAATGATTTTGCTGGAGGTAGCAAGACATTTGACAAAAACATTCAAATGAACTTTACACCAACCAGAATGAATGTTAAGTTTATCCACTATTATAATGACTTGACTGAGACGAAAACAAAAATCCTTTATATGGACCGCATTGGAATTATTGGCACATTCGCAGACAGCACCACGGCAAACATTTCCAATCTCGGCTATAATCTTGGAAATATCGGATGGACCGACGGCCAATACAGTTTTAGAGTACTTAAAACAGACAGCGGTAATATTGAGACTGACCAACTAGCTGGAAGAATTGTTATTTGTTTGGAATTTCTTGGCTGACGAAAATATAGCGACGATGGAAAAGATTAATGATATTAAAGTTAAACCAGTTAAGCAAAACGGAGATGGCGACAAGTTGGCAAAAGGATATAAACTATTTGACGAACCGTATGCCAATATATTTCTTCTCGCTCGCAAGAAGAGTGGCAAGACGACAGCACTGTTCGAAATCCTGAAACGAACGACTGACAAAAAAACGAGGATTGTTATTATAGCCAGCACGATACACAAGGACCACATCTACAAAGAAATGGTTAAGCACTTCAAGAAGAAGGGAAACCCGATGGCGATATATACATATTTGAAAGCGGACTGATACAGTGTAATCGATTACGAGTTAGACAAGCTCAACAAGCCGGACGAGGAACAAGAAGAAGGCGAAATCGTTCAAGATGGGAAGGAGGAAGTAGAAAAGCCAAAGTTTCTTTATTTCGGAAAAGAGGAAAAGCAGGGGCGAGCCCCCGCACCCCCCGCAGAAAGGCCGAGTAAATACATTACACCAGAAGTCGTGTTCGTCTTAGATGACCTCGGCTCTGGTTTAAGGGATAAGTCTGTGAGCGACCTGTTGAAAAAAAACAGGCACTACAAGTCAAAAGTGATTATGAGCTCGCAGTATCTTAACGACTTACGTCCCGAAGCGATTAAACAGCTGGACTACCTTCTTATTTTTCCGGGACAGAGTGTAGATAAAATAGAGCTAGTGTATAAACATCTAGACCTCGGCTACGACCTCGACTACTTCATTGAAAAATATCACGAGGCGACGAAAGAGAGGTTTAACTTTTTATATGTGGATGCGGTATCGGACGAACTACGGCAAAATTTTAACTATCGCTTGCGATAGTCAATTGTCCCGCTTGCGGGACTAATTTCAACAAACGATTTTTATGAATTTATTATTAATTATTTTTTTTCTATATATTATAATGGTCGTCAAAACAACAAGGGTTGAAGTCATTCCAACAGTCGGAAAAATAACAAGAAACTCAAACACAATGGCGGGCGGAAAAAAGAAAACTGGTCGCAAGAAACAAAAGGGTTCTGGGCAGAAGGGAGGTAAAATAAACTGGGAAAAGGTTGGCAATACATTTAGGAATATTAATAACTATTTGAAAAAAGACAAAACAATCTCTCGCTTCGCTGGAGCTTTGGATAGAGTTGGCGTTCCTTATGCTGGCAAAGTTCAAAAGGTTGCGAGCGATATGGGATACGGTAAACAACGCGGTCGTGGAGCACTTAAATTTTAAACCCCACAGATAATATTAAACAAAACTTTTTATTATTTTTTTACATTAATATATAGAAACCCAAAGAGAGGTGGCGTATGAGGACCAAAAAGAAAACTAAGCAACGGCCGCCGAGGATATACAGAACGAAAGATGGACGGCCATATATCAAAGTAAAAGGCAAACGAGCATATCTTAACTTTGGAAGTAAGACAAATGACTTATCAACGCTTCAAATTGTTAAGCTGTTTATGAAATACTTGAATAAAACAAAATCGAAGAAACCGTGGACGAACCATAAAGACAAGAAAAAAGTTCAAAGTCTGTCGGAGATTGAACAGAACACAAGAATGGCTATTCAAGACCACTTAGATAAACTCAAGCAGGAGAAATATGAAAAGATAGAAGCCATAGACAAGAAAGAGAAAGCGGACATTGAAGAAAAAGACCAGGAAAGGAAGAGGCAACACCGCAAAGAAATGGCCGACATACAAGAACGACAGGGCGAGAAGGATCGAGAACTCAGGAAAGAGCAACTACTTATTGATGAATTACGGAGAACTAAGCAAGGACTATTAACAGCTCCTATCGAAGAAAAAACTCCAAAAAAACATACTCCAAAATCATCTCCAAGCGGAATAACTGATATAACTGATGAAGTAAACAAGCAAGCAAAAGATTTGAAAGATGAAAAGAGAAAAAGAATTATTGATGCTATGTTTACAGAGGGTATGAGATTACAACGAAAAAATACTGGAAAACCTAAACATAACGCCATAGTATCCAGTCTCATAAAAGCAGGCGTTGATATTAAAATTGTAAAACCAAAAGGCAAAAAGAAAAATTATTCCGAGACATTGAAACAATGGTTGTACACTCAAAAATTTACAGAAAAAATAACTTCTCCTGATGAAGGCTGGAACACAGTCGATAAACTTGTAAAAGAAAAGAAAACACCACAGACAAAACATCCACCATTACCGCTACCACCACCCCCCGATGAGAAGACCCCTAATTCACCCGAGGCTAAACAGCTGATATTTGAACTAACACAGGGGCAAGCACCACCCCCATACCAACAACAAGCACCCGAACAACAACAAGCACCAGACCAACAACAAGCACCGCCCGACCAACAACAAGACCAACCACCACCCGACACTTCGCAAGATGGAACAGGAAGAGGGTTGATGACGGACGAAATAAATGATATTATGAAAAAACATAAGTGGTTTCTCGGCACAGTTCCCAGCGACCAGCTCGACACTTTGAACCCCGGAAGCAGAAAGCGATACGGCTTCATAATGAACTTAGACCGCCATAATCAAGGAGGCTCACACTGGATAGCAGTTTGGATTTCTCTGAATGGAGACAGAGCTGTTGAAGTTTATGACCCACTTGCCGAATATGAGCCGACTGAACTTTTCCAGCAACAAATGAAACAGCTGTTAGATAAAAGTCGTCCTGATAGTTATTTATTAATGAAGGTTAATCAAGTAAAACAACAGAGCGACACCTCAGATACCTGCGGATGGCACAGTATGCGGTTCCTTTTAGAGCGGGCAAAAGGAACCCGTTTTAAATTTGCCAGCGGATGGACTGATTTGAAGGAGAAGGAGGCGGAGGAATTGAAATCACAGAATGGGTATGGTTTTGATACTTTTATTTAGCCCCTCCGTTGTGGTAATTAAAATAAAAAATATATTTTCCTATATATACGAACCTTTTGAAAAAGCTTCACCAAAAACAGGAGGTGCGGAGGCGAAGTCTCTGCGATGGAGTATAAGGGCGGGCGAAGTAGTGGCATCTATTACATAAACAGTAAAAACAGGATAAACGGCACAGATAGCGATTTTACACACTCTTTGGATTTAAGAGGGCTGGACAACCCGACACATTGTAAAATTTTACATATCTATGTGCCGAAGTCGTATTACTCTGTGGCAAGTCCTTACAACACTTTTACTCTGAGTGAGAACGGCAACGAGGCGGTCATTACGATACCCGAGGGCAACTATACAATGAACAACTTAAAAAATAAGCTAGCCGAAGTGCTAACCGCGGAAAGTCCAAACAACTACGTGTACACGATAACAAGCAACAATACCAACACTGACCCCGAAGATGGTAAGTTATTGTTTACTGTGGCAGACAACGGCGGAATTCAACCGCGGTTTGTGTTTGATGACGAAACTCGTATTCACGAAATTATGGGGTTTGAACGGTCCTCTACTTACTTCTTCGCTAATGATATCATCAAGTCTCCAAACGTCATCATCTTGACAGGCGAAAAAACCTTGTATCTACAGTCGGACCTGATCGGCGAAGGCGATAACCACGTGCTCCAAGAAATATACACAGCGAATGAAATCCCGTTCGGCTCTGTTATCTACGACGGAAGCGGGTCGGAGTATGGTAAAAGGCTGTCCGCCAATTCAAACAATGTATTTCGGTTTTACTTAACTGACGAAAACGACCAACCAATAAACCTTAACGGGCTCGGCATTGTAATGACTTTGTTGATTTACCGTGAGACGAATTATTTTAATTTATTTTCATCATTTTTTAATTTGTTGAAATCTCGGTAATTTATAATTATTTATTTTTTTTCTATTTACAAGATATAGAGTCTTTTGAAAAAGCACTTACAAAAAAATGCCTGTCCAATATGGAGGAGAACTTACACACAGCCAAAGCGAGCTCATTCGCGGCAAGTATTCGCTTAATAAACTTACTGCCCGCGAAAGTCTTGCGACTGTGCCGATTACAACCGTGGGGGGAATTGAGTCAACTTTTGAAATTCCTACTCGTCCTTTGAACCTTGCGAGGTCTGTGTTGCGATTTACTTACACGCCCGATAGTAGCGGTGGTGGACGGTATAACAAAATTCCGATGGATTGTCTGGCGATGATTAAGACAATTGAACTGCGAAGCCGAAGCGGACAGTATCTGTGTAATCTTCAAAATGTTGGAAATTACACTAAGATGATTTGGAAGCCTGAGATTTCCTATGAAAGATTTATGGCTTTGGAAAACCACGGGTCAGGGTCTGGTTATGGTTCTTTGCTTCAAAAGTGTAATGCCCCAACTACTGTCGCCATTCCTTCTACTGGTTATGATGATTTGTATGCTTTAAGTAATACCATCGCAGCAGTTGGAAATGTTACCGCACACACTGCTATCGCAACAGCAGGTGGAAATACTTATACTGATGCTGTCGTTAACGCCGCAATTACCGACCTTGAAGGAAAAATTAACACTGTCAAAGATAACCTTCGTGCTTTGACTACTACATTGAAGGGAGAGGTTAAGAATACCTTTCAACAGCCTTCTATCACAGCCCGCCGTCATGATGATGCTCTTATTGCGAATGGAACTGGTGCTGCTAGCTTCGTCGATGTTGCTTATGAGGAGGCGAAGTATTTTGAAGGCGGGACTGCTGATGCGAAAGAACCCGCTATTAATGTTTCTATTCCACTAGGTATGATTTTTGGAACCATTTTTGAAATTGATAAGACTATCGGCTTTAATGAAATTCTTGATTTGCGAATTGTGTGGGAGGGAACCAGCAAGACATTCTTTAATGGAAGTGATGCCCTTAGTGTTGGAGCAGGAGCAACGATGGCAGCGCAAGCCGCAAATATTACTAACCTTAACTTATTTCTTGCTGTTGAAACCGACCCGAATGTTATCGTGGGTGTTCAGCAAAAGATTGCGGGTGAAGGATTTTCGTTCAAGACTGAATACCCGATTTCGTGGAAAACCAATCTTCCAGCTGGCAGTCAGTCATTTGTTTTGAAGATGAACCGCTCTCAGGGTGAGAGAATTCGCCGAATTTACACTAGCGGGTTTAATAATACCGAAAGTTCAAATACAGCATTTGATTGCGATAACCGAGCACAGGCTAAGATTACTTCTTATTACACTACTTTGGATAGTAATAGAATTCAGCAGTTTGATATCACTTGCTCCCGCGATGAAGACTATATGCTTTTGAAGGAAAAACTTAAGGGGTCTGCCGTTTTGAATACTAATGTGTATAAGTATAACTGGTTCCATGTTGATTTCTGGGACCACAACCGCCCGCTTTATGACAAGAGAGAAGAAGAGGGGTATGAAGTGTCGGGTCTGTCTTTGGACACTGAACGGCGGTATGAATGGAGCGCGAATGGGGCGGCGCAATTGAATTATTATACTTACGCTATTCTTCAGAGAACCATTGTCGTTAAGGGAATTGAAATTATGATGAGTTAAGGTTTTTAATTTTGATAGATTATTTATTTTTTTCTTACAATAATATACGATGTCCTCTCATCAGAGAAATTTGATAGCTCAAAATCCGGACGGAGACTTTATAAACCTAAAGGTCGGGTATGACGGACACGTTGAAACTAATAATATGAAAACCGCTTTCGGCGAAGCATTAACTAGTCAATTAACGCCCGTTGTTCAGGAGATTTTCCCATGTACCATTAATACGCGAATATGGACGAAGACCGAAACGAAATCCACAGTTTCATTTTCAAGCAATATGGCGGAGTTGAAGACACAAGCAGACGCGACGAGTAGTGCGGAGTTGGTAAGCAAAAAAAGAATTAAATACAGAACTGGCATGGGCGTCCTTACTCGTTTCACAGCTCTATGGAATACAGACGAGACTAAGGACTACTATTCATTTATCGGGATAGGAGATAGTGGATTAAATGATGGCTTCTATTTCTACAAAAGTTATAATCAAGGAATGAATATTCTTCATTGTAAAGGAGGTGCTAGCTACCGCTATAATCAAGCAGCCTGGGATGACCCGTGCGATGGAAGCGCGGCTATGCCTGTTATCGACTTCACTAAAGGAAATGTATTTCAGATTTCGTTTCAGTATTTGGGATTTGGCGCTATACGATTTTATATTGAGAACCCTTCCACTGGAGAATTTCAGCTAATCCACACTTTAAGATATGCTAATTCTAATTTAGGTGTGAGCCTGCGAAACACTTCATTACCATTTTCTGCTGTTATGAGAAATGATAACGACACGGGAATTCAAACATTAAAAACCGCGAGTGTTAGTATGTTTATTGAAGGGGCTAACAATATAAACACGAGTATAACGAACGAAGTTGAAGGAACCAAGGCTGCGACTGCCACAGAAGGTCCTGTATTCAGTATTAGAAATAAAGCAGTGTTTGATAGTGCTGGTGCTAACATAACCAACTATTCAACCGTGTATCCTACATTGATAAGTATCACGAACGAGGATAGCAAAACAATTATCGCAAAATTAGTATTAAATGGAACATTAACAGGAGCGGGTTTTGCTGATGTTGATACCAAATATTCTATTGTAGATATGGACTCAAAAGCATCCGCCATCGCTGGGGGAACTACCCTTCTCAAGCTTTATATTACGAGCGGGTCAAGCCAGATACTCAACCTTAGAAATTACGATATTCAATTGTCGCCGAGTGATATTCTATCATTTACACAAAAAACACTTTCTGGAGCTGGTGGCGGAAATGTTAATGTTATAGTTAATTTTATTGAAGATCAATAGTAGGGTTCTTCGTCATCAGAGTGAAAAAAATAAAAGTTAAAGATTATAGGTATTTTTTTACTTCATCTTTATTCTTAAAATAAGGCTGTTGAACTAGCCATTCAAGATACTCTTTGTCAATCTTGGCAACATTTTCAATTTTTTTATGTATATATTTACCATATTGTAGAGTTTTGTTTACTTCTTCCTCTTCGGCGGGAATTTCTTTTTTTGCTTCGGCTTCGCTCATCTTTTGTATATATTATATAAAATTTATTTATTACAATCATAAATACTTTTTCAATTCGTCTTTATTTTGGTTCCAAGGCTGACGAACTAACCATTCAATATATGGTCTATCAATCTTTGCGATATCTTCTATTTTTCTGCCCTTGTATTTCCCGAAATGAAACGTGTCCTTTGGTTGTGAATTTCTCTTTTCTTCTATTGCTTTTATTTCGTCGTGGATTACCTTTTGAACATCTTCCAACGAAAAGGATTTTTTTTCTCCTTCAATGGAAAGTTTTTGGAACTTCTCGCACAGTCTTGTAAGTGTAGTCATAGTAGGGTGTATATAGTAGTGAGTATAAAAAATAAAAAATTAAATAATTAATATAGAATGTCCGAATGGATAAAGTTCGTTAAGGCTTACTCTGCTAAGCATAACATAAACTATGGTGAATCATTGAAAAAGGCTGGTAAGGAATACAGAAAGCAGAAGGGAGGTAGTGCTAGTTTATCGGAGGATGTCTATTTGGTTTCGTCAGAGAGAAAAGGTGCTGACGGATGGAAACCAGTTGTCAGCAAAGAAAAATCAACAGTATATGAGAAAGACGGTAAGGCTATTGTAGCATTTAGAGGAAGTGCGGATAAGCGAGACTTACTCACCGATGTCGCTTTAGTAAAGGGCGTATTGAAAAGAACTCCGAGATATAAAGAAGAGCAGAAGTTGGTTAACGAAGTCATAAAGAAATATGGTAAAGAAAATGTAGAGCTGACGGGACATTCACTAGGCGGCACAATAGCAAAAGACTTAAGCCGACAGACGGGCGTAAAGGCAACGACATACAATAAAGGCAGTAGCACGAAAGATCTCATTGAAGGAGTGATTGACCGAGTAGCTGTTAAAGTAAATCCAAAAGGGAAGAGAGCGAAGGCGGCGAAGCTAACGACGAACTACCGAACCGCATTCGACCCCGTATCATTGCTGGGAGCGACTGCTGTAAATACTAAGTTAGTCAAACCAAAAAAAGGAATTCATACAATCAGGAGCTTCAGTAAGGGCAAGCCCTTACAATCCCGCGGTGGGGTTCGAAAGGGGTTTCCCCTTTCAAAGGCAAAAAAAATATATCTATGAAATTTTTCATTTAATATCCAAACGGTCTAGTTTCAATCGCATTATCTACAATACCAATAATATTTCTTTTGGTGTAAGTAAAGCTGAATATTTTTTCTAAGTATTCGCTCGTTATTTTTTTCTGTTGTTTGTCTCTTGTTATCTTGCTGTTCTCTACAATAACTACTTTACCAGATTTTTCAATTCGTTTAGCAATCAATTTTTCTTCCTGAGTCTTAAGCAACTCTAACAATTCATTCTTGCCGTTCTCAATAAGGTCGTCGTTTTTAATTCCAAGTCCGCAACTGATGACACTTAACATATTTGGTAAATTTAATGATTTATTGTTTTCATAATTCATACTAAAGCCTTTGACTTTCATACTTGCTTTGCCGTTATCTAAGACATATCCATAACACTTTGGTCCGCCTCCGATAAAGGTCATAATCTTTGCTCCGTGTAGTTCGTCCGTCCATTCGCCTAACAGCTTACCCGTTTTAACATTTGTTTCGCCTTTCGTTAAGTCTGTTGTATATATGACACTGTCGGTATCGTGGTATAGAACTCTGTTGCCTAGTTTGTCCATCATCTCATATAGTCTAATCCTCGCGTGGCAAGTCGTAAACAAAGCAACTACAATATTTGTTTTCACGGGGTCGCTTACCGCATCTTGTTTAAGGTCATAGCTCGCTTCTATTATTTTGTCGTTAATAATGTTTATGTTTATGTTATCGACTGACTTGTCGCTCATTAACTTGTATAAGGTATCTTTGTCTTTTATCATTTTGTTCTGAGTTTTGTTTTGCTTTTCGCCAAACTTGCCCCACAGGCTATTCAAGCACAACTTAGCAACCGCTCGCCTTCCGGGGTTTTCTTCTATTTTGTTTTCATCCATCTTAATACCCATCTTGACTTCCATACTGTCAATGTAGTTTCTTTTTTGTTCCTGTGTAATACAGCCATCTGGATATCCGCTTGACTCTTGTTTAACCTTTAAGAAAGTTTTTATGTAATCTTTGAAAAGGCTACTGCTCTGCTCCTTCCAGTGCCATACCTCATATACCTTAATCAACTTATAGCCTTTGTCTAAGGCCTTGTAGATTTCAGGAGTTGCCCAAGTGCCAGTTATTGCTCGCTCGTTATCGGTGTGCTTACATTCGGATTTCTGTTCGGTCATTCCGCACTTGTCGCATAAGTAATACATAAGCTTACCTCTATCCGCCTTTGGTAAAACGGGATGTAGTAATTTTCTCGGCGGTAGCATCTTAACCTTAGACACTCCGAAATATTCTCTGTTTATGATTTTGTTTTTCATATCGCAGGGGACTTCGTCCCCCGCACCCCCTCCGGTGGGGTTGTAGGGGCTTGCCCCTACGTTGTTCGGTCGTATGATTTCGTGGTGCCCGCTAGGGTAAAGGTCGTAAAACATAACGGTCGGATACAGAGAGCATATGTCAACGTATTTCGCGTATTCGTTCTCGTGTCGTGATTTCCAATACAATGTTAGAGCATCCGTTCTACCTCCAAACTTTGCTTCTCGCGGGTTCAGTCCTTCTTGTTCGGTAATTCGCTCATTAGTATCTTCTGCTAGGCTTTCACTTGTTTTCATTAATCTCCATTCACATTCCCAGATAATTACTAGTTTGCTGACTTGTTTGCTTAGTTCTTTTTCTCGTCTCATTGTTGCCTTGTATAGTTCGCCCATCGTCTTGTTCTTCTTGGTGTTGATTGTATTACCATTAAAGCACTTTGGACATCCGTGCCATAGACATCCGTGAAATTCATAAGCGGTTTTAGTCTTTTCGTCCCAACCATCTACGTAAACATTTGATTGCCCTAAGTTAAACATCCTTTCGCCACCATTGAAAGCATGTTTGATATCCGTCTTGTCTAACCTGCTTCTGTAAGCTATCCATTCAACACACGCCCGAGAGGTAATCCTGTTTTGCTTTTCTGCCTTCAACACAGCAATTGAATTCTCTGGCATAAACTTAGCCCGATACAAAGCCATAACACAACTCGCAATAGTTGTATATTGAAAAGGGTCAATACCGAATTCTAAAAACTGCTTTCTAAAATCCATACATCCCCTTCTCAAAATGTCAACATCGCTATGACAGTATTCCGCAATTTCCTTCCGCATGTCAAATGTGCTATTTCTTTGGCTTTCATACCATTCTAAGAATTCCGCTCTTTTCTTATCTTTCATCGTGTCGTAGCCGTAGTGCTTCTTATGAGGCATAACACCAACGTAATTTCGATTCTTGTCCGTATTGAAGAAGTGAGGGAAGAAGCCTTTTTTAAGTTCGTTCAATCCAAAGGTTTTAGGAAAGTCTGACAACGGCATCGTGAGGAAACTCAAACTATCAATGAAGCGGTATTTCTTCAAAGTCATCATCATTATCTTACCGCCCTGATAAATGACGAATGGTGCCTGTCCGTTATCCACCAACCACTTAAGAATAAACTGACAATCATAACCGCGACTGTTATGAGCAATGAATGTAAAGCCGTTGTGCTTAGATTCAAAAGCCCACTTACAGAAATCATCAATGTTCTTATGAATGACTGGTGGCTCCTTCTCATCGAAATACTGGCTTTCCGCATGATTGACAATGTGCTCGCCTGTGTCCTGTGTCGCTTCAAAGTCAAAGAATATGTATTTCTCTGAAAAAGGTAGTATGTCTTTCTTCACTATTTCACATTGGTGTTCAAGTGGTTTTAGTTCCTTACAATTACTGCATTTCACATATCCGCATTTGTGCTCATCCTTTCTCCTGTAATTAAGTCCGCACGAAAGACATTTCGCTTTGATATCACAGTTCGTCTTCTTGTGGTTATTGAAACATACCGTGTTCGGAAACTTTCTATTACACGAATAGCAATCAGTCCAATTGCTTTTATCGTTAATACCCTTACAGTCTTTGGTTTCGCAGATATTACAAGTGGATTCGCAGGCATGTCTCTTTTGAAATCCTCTTAAGCATAACTCACAGAAGTTTTCTTTACCTACCATAGACTTCATATTGGTTATCGCATCGTAGTGGTTCTCTGTCTTAAGTATGTAAAGGTTCGTAAGCCGTTTGCCTGCCTCATCAATAAGGTCTGTCTTATAAACAATCTTGTCAGGGAATTCAACAATAACCAGATTGTATTTAATGTGGCTCGCAAAAGTTTTAATTTCAGGAATACCGCACACATCCTGAATGACTTTCGCTTCTTCGTGTAGTTTCAAAGCCATCTCCTCCTGTATCTTTCGCCCCATCCTTATTACTTTGAATTTTTCGTGTTTTTCTTTTTTTGCTTTTACTACAACAATTGCTCTGGCTAAGCATATGTTGTCTGTATTATTAATTTGAATTACTCCTTTCTTTTTATAAACATCCAGCTTATTAATTACTTGAAGCCTCGTTCCGCCAGTTGGCATTTCAACAGATTTCAAAACGAACCTGAACTTATCCATATTGGTTCCATTTTCGTCTGTATAAAGGCTTTCATTGCTTTGAAATAATGCTGACAATCTTTCTAAAACATCACTGACAGAAATCTCGTTAATCCTTTTCAAACCCGTAGATACTGCTCCATAGTAATCTACAAACTTGATACTTAGACTTACCATACTGCCTTATCTCTGTCTTTTGATAAAGTCATTCAGTATTATCTCAATGAACCGTAGAATATCATTCATACTAAAAGAAGTGAAGTTGCCAGTAAGCCTAACCCAATACTGGCTTTCATTAACACCAAGCACGTGCTTCTTTCTATCAACATGATTGATTTCGTAGTTAGCATACCGCATCAGGTCTTTTACCTTTTCTTTTCTTTCTCTCACTTTCGCTTCAAACACTTTCCCTTCCAAAATAGGTAAGGGCGGTGCTACTGGAATAGGATGATACTCAAAGTAAACAGCGCCTCTTACTCGGTTCAAGTA
>WBZZ01006376.1:40000-72291 GCA_019918135.1 Paulinella micropora
GGTACAGGTCGCAGCGCTTGCTCAGAGAAAGAAGCTCTTGGCCGGATGGTGGTCCTTTGTACCGATATCGGACCGTTTTTGCACTTTTCTAAATTCTCGCCAGGGAGAGCGAGTGGGGGGGGGGGGGGGGGGTGTGATTGCGGGGCACATATCTGTGGGCCTTATTCGTGCTGCGCATATAAGCTGCACCATATGTAGCAGCGCTTGCTGAGAGAAAGATAGCCTCTCGGTCTCTGAGGGCAGTCCTTTTTCGGATGGTGGGATACATACATACTTTCAACCTATCTTTCCCTGAGCAAGCGCTACACACTGTGGCGCAGCTGATATGTCCCACAGATGTGCTTCCCTCAATCATACCTCCCCACTCACTCTTGCTGGAGAGAATTTAGAAAAGTTGAAACAGTGTCGAAAATCGGCCCTTTGTCGGACCCGATTTTTGAGAATTTTCTAACTTTTTCAAACTATCGCAATTGAAAGCCAGTGGGGAGGTACGGTTGAGGGACACACATATGTGAGTGCTGTACTTGTTGTGTATATAACCTGGTCTACAGGGTGCAGTGCTAGCTCAGGAAAAGATAAGGTTGACATGCACAGAAACTTTCCTTACACCTCTTATGTAAGATTTCGGATGAGTCAGCAGTTTATTCTGCTCGAGGGCCTGTGACTAACAAGAACACTTGACTTACGCAACTTCTCGGAGTGTGCATGATTTGATTAACATGGAATGAGTATATATATTGCAGTTCCTTGTATCTGTGAATAATTTCAATATTTACATTGTAACTATAAGTTTTTACATAAGTATAAATACTTTCCAACCATATCAATATATTTATCATCTGGACTGGTTGTTAGAAATGTAATGAAAGAACTTATGATTCTAAGGATCTGTTTTTGTTCTAAATTTAAACGTTCTTTTGTTTCTGTATGTTTGATCTCTGCATCTACTTTCTTTTACTAACTTTCCCCTCCTTTTCTTTTGATTTCTTTCCTCACTTTTATGTATTTTTTCACAACTGTGTTTTAATTATTATAATAATATTCACGTTCATGCCTTCGAGTGGCAAGTTTTCTATTTCAAACAGAGCGCTTGTGTAAAATGAAAGATCTTGAATATGTGAAGACATATAAATAACATTTTATGATTTTCGGCCCGCAGGGCACATACCTCCCGAGCTAACTTTTTTTTTAGCGTTTTTTTCCGCGTACACAGTTTTTTTTTTTTTCGTGTGTTCAGTTAGTTAGTGCGTTCGTCTTCGCTTTTTGACGTTACGTCAAAACTTCCTTTTTCCTATCCAATTGTGCAGGAATTGAGCAGCCGGACACTCAAGAATTGTTCAGAAATTGAGCAGCCGGATAAGAAAATCACTGCATTGTGAATAGCAAGTGCAATGTAAAAAGCAAAAGGATTGCTTTTTCGTTGACTTTTTTTTTTTTTGAATAAAGTTTGAAAAAAGCGGGTGATGGCGATAGTGTGAGGCGAGCAAACCCTGTGAAGTAGAAACATTAATATTTTGAGCAGCTTGCCTGATTGCTAGTCGACATGATAAATCATCCTCCGCATTACAAGATCGCGACCGGTATTGAATGTATTGATTTGATAATTAAATCATCGAGGAACTATTAACGTACTAGTGTATTATGACCGGAGGTCTTACCCTTACGAGCTCAATCATAAAAAGGAATTTAATAATAACGTTGAACACAACTGCTTCAGTTCTAACGACCACTTCTATGTAAGAAAGGGTTGTCAGGAATGAACCCAAACAACAAGCCAGAGGGAAAACACCGATAGAATCGGAGTCTCCCTTTGACTGGTTCCCTGACACGATGCGTTACGTCCGTAACCTGCACAAATGCCAAAACACACCACAAACCACAACCCATAAGTGCATTTTCCCTTATTTAGCCATAAATTCCCAGTCACTGGAAAAAAAAAGGCCAAATTTCACGGTATTTCCGTGACCTTTTTCCAAAACTTCCAACGGTTACTACACGTGATGTAGAAGGATCGGGTCAACGCTATTAATGTGGGAGGTTATTCAATATGGATGCTACACAACTGTGTATTCTGCATCCTAATAACCCTCTCCACGCCGGTAAACGGTTAAGTGTAAAATGTATGTTTTAAGGTACTCTGGTGGTCCAAGCTTCCTAGCTTTCCTTCATATTCCTTATCCTACTACAACCTTAAAACAGGATATATTAATCAGAACCGGAAATGTAATAAGAATTCATCTTAAATTACATTTAATAACAAGAAAATACTTCCAAGAGTAAATTCCCGTAAAGCCCCAATAGCGTATAAACGATGTAGTATACCGTGGGTGTTACATAGCACCCCTTCCCCCTCCTTTGAGATCGCTCGGATCTCAACTCTGGAGTAATACCAACGGAGACTACATCTCGTATAATCTCGTCAGTATCGGCTTTTTGGGAATCCGAGTCCCAGCCGATTGTCCACCATCCTAAGAGCTACCCTAGCTCGACCCCTGATCAAATCTTATCAAGAGCCATCCAACAGATTAAAGGCTTGTGCTTCATGTGAGCTAAGTTCCGAGACTTATTGTTGCCCGAAGATCGTGAATCATGGCACTCGACCAGCTCACGTCTTCAACCCTACGCGCGCGATTTCCCGAAGTCACAGACCCATAGTCTGGCCGACCACCAGCCAGACCCTGTCTAATCCGTCAAATGTGAATGGTGCCTTGGCCCTGAAGTCCGAATTGACCGAACCCCAAAGTCCAAAACTTAAAACGACGATGGCCTTTTCGCCGAGTTCCCTTGTACTGTGCCCGTAACGTTTTAATGTTGAGTAGGACCCTCAGTATTGTTTATCCCACACACTATGGTCAATGTGTGCCCAACTGCCCTCCGACCCGCTTTTCCGTTCCTTCTTTTCCAAGTTGCATCCCGGATGCCCCTTATCCCTTCAGGCTCGGATGCTTCTTCCCCCGCACCGTTTCAGTTGCGTGTGCACCCCCGATTAGCCTTAAGTCAAGCCCGCTTTGCTTGAGCAAGTCCCAAACCTTCTGTGGAATGTGCCCGTCGTGCAACTCGAAGGGGCAATCAAGCACTCCCCTCGGGGCCGCTGATATGGTCCATGCCTCATGATCCCTGTCACTCTTCCGTGTGGCTGGATCAATTTTGGCATCCCATACCTCCCTATTCGCAGCATCCCACCATACCGGAACATACTCGCGGTACATCCGGTTGTCAACCGTATCCTCATCCCAAGACCGGTAAAACTGCGAGGCGGAAGGTTTTTAAGCGCACTCCTTGACGATCGAGTCTTCCTCGAGTCCTCTGCCAGTCCCACAACCTTCATCACAAAGAGATTATCCTTGTCTCCCTTTGCAACGAACCTAGTTGGGGGCCTGACCAGATAGAACCGACCCAGAACCCACGTCATTTCCAGTGCCTCATTACCCTCCTTCCATAACTTGTGCTTGACGTCCACCCGCGAGGGCACCACTGGCTCCTCCGGCCCCGTTTGCACACCCGTCCTCCTGCGTTTACCCGGCCTACTCCCCGGTTCCGAGTAGATCAGATCATTATCCGCCGCCTTCTTCGCCGCCTCTGTGGGTGGCTTGCGACTTGTATCTGACCCCTTTTTCCCGACCTCAGGCGCTTTGGAGCTTATCTGGCCGACACCCTCTTCAGGGGCCCGTGCCTTCCTCCCCTCCTGGCCCTTCCGGTCCCCGGGCTTCCCACCATCGGGTTCCTTATCCGTTCCTAACTTAGGAGGGTCTTGAAACTCCCCCTTTTCCCTGACGAGCGCTTCTTGGAGCGTCTCGTTCTCCATGAGAAACGGATCGTACTTGATGAGGCGTCGAACCTTGACAATCTTGTTCTCCCCCCTGCCTCGTATCCGATAGTTAAACGGCCCAGTCTGTTGCATCACCTGATAAGGCCCCGCGGACAAACATCTTTGAAGATATGCCCTTTGGAACCTGTGGGTAATACAACATGCAATGTCACCCGGCTTATAGGTTACCATAGACAAGTCCTGTTCCAAGGGTTCTTTGCTCAGCTGGCGGGTCTGTTCCGCTAGCCTCGCTTGCCTTACCGCTTGCATGGCCTCCATGGACACACGCATACGAACCCCCCACAGCTCATCCTCATCCATCATAAGCCCAGGCCCATCCTGATATACCAAGTGTTGGGGCATCACTGGCTCCTGCCCGTACACCACCTGATATGGGGATCTACATTCCGCCCCCGCTCCAAGAGCCTTCGATGGCATCGCGTTCATAGCGAAAACAAAGCTCGGGACCACCTCTCTCCACAAGAGCTGACTCTTCTTGCAGTAGGTCCTTAGAGCCGACTTGAGTGGTCTATGCACCCGCTCAATCTTGCCATTAGCCCTCGGATTGTACGGTGTAACGTACTGCCAATGAACCCCGTAAAAGTTCGCGAGCCTTTCCACTGGCTCGTTGTCAAAGGCTGGCCCCTTGTCTGAGCAGATCGTCTTGGGGACCCCTACCACACCTAGGACTCGATCGATCAGCTCCCTGGCTGTCGTCTCCGCCGTTGTGTCAGGCACTGGTATCGCCCAGACGTAATTGCTCGCCCTGTCAATGACCGTCATCAAGAACTTATCCTTCGCCGGCCCCACCGGCGGCAACGGTCCCACGTGGTCCACATGCAGGAACTCAAAGAGCCTTTCCAGCAATGTAAATTTCCCAACCGGGATTTTCCCTTCCACTGGGTGCCGTTTGTTCATCTGACAGGTCGTACAGCCCTTGACCCTTCCCTTAACGAACTTATCCATTCCTTCCCACCAGAACCTCCGTTTGATAATCCACTGCGTCCTTTGCACCCCGGGTGTTTAACCAACGGGACCACGTGCGACGCTACGTAGATCATCTGTCTCAGTTTGGATGGGACCCACAAGACCCACTTTTCCGGGTTTTGGCCGTCTCCGCGGTTTTGCCCATATACCACAGGAGACCATCCTGCCAGAGTCTTAAGCTGTGACCGGATTCTCTCCGTCAGCAACAGCTCGTCCTTTGCCATGAAGTACCGGATCAAGTCCTTGTACTCCCCATCGGCACTCTGGCACTGTTTCCAAGCCTCCACGGACGCGATACGCACTGTACCGTCCTCTACCTGGATTCCCACTTGAGGTCTGGAGTCCGGCTCCGACCTCTCCATAGCCTTCCCAGGCTCCATTGAGGTCACCTCCGGCTCTGGAGCCGTCTCCACGCCCGGGTCTTCCACGCAGGTTCGGACGGCCGGTGCCGCGTGCCCTAGGCAACAGTAGCACTCATGCTCCGACTTATCCTCATCCAGAATAGCGGCTTTCTCAGCCTCATATTCCTTCAGGCGTTGCACGGCCTCCTCCGCAAAGTGTTCCCTACAGCACTCCGCTTGGCCAACCTCCCGTTCCAACTGAGACAACATGACCCTCTTATATTCCCCCTTCCTTGCCTCCATCACCCTAGGCTCCTTCCGACTAGAGCCTGGGTGAGCCTTATTGGTATAGAAGATCATGTTCGCCGGCAAGATATCCTTTTGATCCTTCCTCAACAAGTCCTCAAACTCGTCCATCTGCTGCATTGCAGCCAGACATGCGGACGGCGTTGAGTAATTGACCCTTGACGAAGAGTCAGCCACAAAATTCTTCTTGCCGGGAATGTACTTGACGGTGAAGTCATAACACGACAGCAAGGCTTGCCACCTGGCCAACCTGCCTGTGCAATCGTTCGTCATCAACCACATAAGATTCTGGTGGTCCGTTCTTACCACGATATCTCGTGACCCCCATAAGTATTCCCTGAGTCTTATAAACGACCAAACCACCGCCAAGGCCTCCCTGTGCCTGGTACAGTAGTTCTGTTCTGCCTTATTGAACTTTCGGCTCAAGTACATGATCGGCCGTAAGACCCCCTTATCATCGTATTGCTGTAAGACCGCCCCGACTGCGTACTTAGACGCATCGGTGTCTAGCACATACTGTTTCTCAACATCCGGCATCATCAAGATGCAGTCCTTGTTGAACTTGGGATCACGAGTCAACATTTCCTTAATGAACTCGAACGTCTCCTCTTGTTAGGCGTCCATTCCCGTATATCACCTTTTAAGTACAGCTCTCTTAACGGCTTAACCGTATCCGACCAATTCGGAAAGAACTGACTGTAATATTGCGCAAGCGCAATGAAGGAGAACAATTCCGACCGCGTCTGAGGCCGCTAATGCCTTCCACAGCATCCCTCTTTTTAGCCGCAATCGCTACCGTCTCGTTCGAGATATCATATCCTAGGTATGTAACCTGTCGGGTGGCAAACTTGCACTTGTCCAAGTTCACCTTGAGACCAAACTCTCTCACCCGTCGGAAAACATCCTGGATGTGGGCTAGATGTTCCTCCATGGTATTGGAGTAGATAATAATATCATCTATGTAACAGAAAGCGTAATCCTCTGCCTTCTGCCCATACTTCTCCATAAACCCACCTGCCCTTCCATCCTCCAATTGTCGCCCAAGCATTTTCTGCGTTGCTGCCTGAAATATGCCCGGCGAGTTCCTCAGACCCATTGGCAATACCTTCCATTGGTATAGCGTCATCCCTACCACAAACGCTGTAAGCCACCTGCTCTTCCTACTGAGCGGGATCTGCTAGAACCCATTTTTGAGGTCCAATACCGAGTAAAATTTTGCGTGTTTCAACTTGCGCATACAGTCATCGATCTTAGGCAGCGGATACCGCTCACCCTCGATGATCTTGTTCGCCCGATAGTAATTCACACAAAACCTTAGTGCCCCATCCGGCTTAGGAACCATGCGTACATGAGACGAAATCGGGGAGTCTGAAAACTCCGTGAAATCATCAGCCTGTAGCTCCTCTGCCTTTTCCTGGGCAATGCTCTCCTCCTTCCGGCCTAGGATAGATCTCCTAGAGGCATGTGTGATATTCATTCCTAGAGGCATGCGTGATATTCATCCCAGGAATCTTCCTGAGATGAACCTCAAAATGCTTGACCGTGCCCGGTCTAGGCGGATCAAAGATCTCTTTTTCCCTTGCCATCACCTCCTGAAGGCACTTGAGATCTTCCTCATTCCCTTTCCAATCCGCCCGCATTTGAGCAATCCTATCCTCCCATGACTGAGCGTCTTTCCGACTCTTAAGTTCGGGCGCCTCAGCCATGTCCGACCACGCATCCTCCACCAGTCCGTCCTCGGAGGGCATTTCCACTTCCTTCTGATGGTATTTGACTTCCGAAAACTCATCCCATTTTCCCAGGTTTGCCATACGATCCAGAATCATCGCATACTGGATAGGCGCCTTTTTTTTGTGTAAAACCCTGTGAAGCACGTGAACGCCTGTTCCCGTATCTTCTGAAGGTCACACCCCTTAAGTGAGTTTCGATAAGCCAACCCGTGTTCCCTAGTGCCCAATCTACAAGCAATGTTGCTTTCCAGATGGCACCGGGGTCGGGTGATCCATCATCCGGTCCAAAACCTCATCCGCCCATAGTGCCTTATGATGGCACGGTAGGACAACAGAGAACGGTTTGTCACCTCGAATAACTTTGTGAGCAACTTCGCCGTCTCTCCGGAATTCCGCGGACAAAGAGGTTTGTCACCCCACATGTCCCCCACAAATTGCAAAATTTCGTCCTCCGTTCCACCCGTTGACAGCCGCAACGACATCAGTGGTTCAAACAAGAGCCTATTGGCCTGCGATGCTTTCGCATGGAAGCAGTACTGGTTCTGAAGGAACACAAAGGCCCCTTCTTTCCATCCCTGAACCTGCCCATTCCTGCTTCCACCTCCATGTTATGTTCTTCCATGGTGCAAGCCATAATCTGAGCCGACCGGCTCTGAATTACGTCCTCCACCGTTGCCTTCTCCCAACGTCGAACAACTTTCCTCACCTTTCCCGTATGCCCGCGGTACTCTGGTTGGAAATCCTTGTAATAGTTGTCCAATGCTGGGTGCTGATATGGTTTTGGTATAACCAACTGCACCTTTGCGCCCCGCGCAATTGCATGTGGGTCATCATCCTTTGTCGCCACTAGCTTGGTGAACGACATAGTGCACCAAGGCCGACCGGCAGTCAATTAATGTATCCATCCTATTGAGCTGCTTGAACCCGATCAGCAATCCCCCCGAATATTCCAGACAGACATAGAACTGAATGTCAAAGGACTTACCGGAGTAACGTTCAATGGTCAAGACCATTGTCCTCGTAACCTCCGCACTCGCTTTTCCATTCACCCTTTCTATGCTTCCTTTAATAGGCAACATATTCCGTTCAACCACGCCTTAAATGCCGCCACGAATGCCGCCCCCGCGATATATTAATATTAGCCAACGTATCGTTAGCCAACTATCACATACCCCCTCAAAGTTCACAAGGTAAAGCTGAGTAACGCATAGGCATCGTGGTGCGGTAGCATCATCTCTAGGCGCAGAGTCCTTCCTCGGCGGATAACATAACAAAGTGTAGCATCATACACTCCGCGCGCTCGGCCCACGGTTCGACAGCTCGCTTTTAATGCCTCCCTTTCCGGCAAAAAAGTCCGAGACTTCCAATATGCCATAATGATTAGCATATATGCTTATCGAAACCGTCGATGATTTCCGCATTTATTTCCTTTTCCTTTCCACTGCTCCTTCAGCTATGTCATAGCTGACCAAGTAACTGAAATCTGACATGCAGCCATAAATGTCCGATTGGCTTTACCGTCATGTCCTTCCATATTTATACAGCGCGTCCCCCACCGTATAGATTCCAGTTACCGTCCCGAGTTCCAGCCGGCTTCTATCCACCCAATTCAGTACTGTAACTTACTTTGAAATCCATAGATAGTGACACCCTGCCACTTTCCTAGTGACTTCCAGTCACTTCCTCCTTCAAAGTTTACAGTCGAATATCAGCCAACCGGTTGCCGAAAGAAAAGATCAGAGAAAAACGAAACTCATGTATTAATAACAACTCCGTCAGTCTTCTCAGTGTGACCAAACCATGTATTAATACATTTAATAATTTCCATCCTTGACGACTGAGAATATCGAAGTTGTTCAAGTCTGAGCCATCGTGGACCACAGCCACACCAGACTCGACCCTAGCCACATCATCAACTAGTCAAGGTGCAAAGGACATGGCTAGCCCAGCAAGCCACACCTCTAGCTGACATGGCCAACCCCGCGAGTCCTGCTCTCACGTCGGTCAATCCAATGCAATCCTATGCAATTCATTGCCTATTATGCAATCGATTGCAATCCAAATTGCAATTCAATGCAATTCAATGCATATCCCATGCAATGCAATGCATATCCCATGCAATCCAATGCAATCCGATTCATATCCAATGCAACCCAATGCAACCCAATGCATATCCCATGCAATCCAATGCATATCCATGCATATCCAATGCAATCCAATGCATAGCCAATGCACTCCAATGCAATCCAATGCATATCCATGCATATCCAATGCAATCCCATGCATAGCCAATGCAATCCAATGCAAGCCAATGCATATCCATGCTGTCGACATGCTTCTTGCATGCAATCTGCATGCAAGCTGCGTGCATCAGTCACGCATCCTCAGCTGAAAAGCGACATGTCCTCACTAGTGAGAAAGATACAATAGTGAGAAAGAGCCAGTAGTGAGAAAGAGCAACCATGCCTCTCTCACCACCCCTCTACATTGCATGACATGCTCATTGTTCCCCACAGAGAGCAAAAAGAGCGACAATGCGTTCCCTCACTACCAATCCTGGTGCCAGAGAGAGTGACAAAAGATATGCTCGCTCTCACATCCACAAAGAGTAAAAGAGCCCTGCTCGTACATGTCACCACCGCAGTGCCATATATCCACCCTCGAAAGAGATAGATAAGAAAGACATGCACACTCTCATCCCAGATACAAACAAATGAAAGAGCTATGCTTTCCCTTACACTCACAACAGGAGAGAAAATTCAGGCAAAAGGCATGTTCGTATCCCCATAGAGAGACAGCACGTATGCTTTCTTCCCCCATGGCCACCACAACAGCAAAGGAAACAAAGATGAAAAGCATTAATATTCACATCCCCCCCCATCGAGAGAGAAAGAGAGAGAGAGAGAGAGAGAGAGAGAGAGAGAGAGAGAGAAAGAGAAAGAGAGAAAGAACCATCCTTCCTCCCCTAATGCCTATGATTGCTGGTCGCTCCCTGCCTGTCAGCCTACGTGCCCACTGGGTACTTCCCTGCACCACTGACACAGGCCTCCTCCACAGCAGACCAGTTCAATCACCTGTGCATCTCACTCATCCAACCATGAGAGACAGGCAAAAGAAACAAACATACCATGGTTCACAGTCAGCACCATACCCAGTACTACTGACATGTTGACCTCCTAGGTGTTAAGGTCCAAGTTTCGAGATCAGGGTTCTTCCCTGTTTCTCCAAAACACTCCTTACCACCTTTTTTTGTTTCCTTTTCCTTAAACGACTGAAAGCACTATCTCACACGACCAGTACTGAGTACTGATTGTCGAGAAGCTACTTAACACTCTCCCCAAGACACAGTCAACAACAGTGACTGATTGCCCCCAGAGAGTGGGTTGTTCCAAATTCCTAAACTTATGAGTTCGAAAAAGGCATAGGGACTCCAAATGTATTATGACCGGAGGTCTTACCCTTACGAGCTCAATCATAAAAAGGAATTTAATAATAACGTTGAACACAACTGCTTCAGTTCTAACGACCACTTCTATGTAAGAAAGGGTTGTCAGGAATGAACCCAAACAACAAGCCAGAGGGAAAACACCGATAGAATCGGAGTCTCCCTTTGACTGGTTTCCCTGACACGATGCGTTACGTCCGTAACCTGCACAAATGCCAAAACACACCACAAACCACAACCCATAAGTGCATTTTCCCTTATTTAGCCATAAATTCCCAGTCACTGGAAAAAAAAAGGCCAAATTTCACGGTATTTCCGTGACCTTTTTCCAAAACTTCCAACGGTTACTACACGTGATGTAGAAGGATCGGGTCAACGCTATTAATGTGGGAGGTTATTCAATATGGATGCTACACAACTGTGTATTCTGCATCCTAATAACCCTCTCCACGCCGGTAAACGTTTAAGTGTAAAATGTATGTTTTAAGGTACTCTGGTGGTCCAAGCTTCCTAGCTTTCCTTCATATTCCTTATCCTACTACAACCTTAAAACAGGATATATTAATCAGAACCGGAAATGTAATAAGAATTCATCTTAAATTACATTTAATAACAAGAAAATACTTCCAAGAGTAAATTCCAGTAAAGCCCCAATAGCGTATAAACGATGTAGTATACCGTGGGTGTTACACTAGAATACAAAGCTGTTAGATCTATTAATATAATTAAGCGGATAGTCAATATGAGCCGGCATATGTAATGTGTGTCGTTAGAGCCATTACGTATGTCCGGCCTAGTATATAATTAAGCAGTCCCTAGGCGCCCTGTTTTCAATAAAGTATCTACTGTAGGACACAGCAAGTATACGGCAGATTATTAAGTTAGTCTCACAGGTTATAGATCCTTGTAGCGTGAACGTTAGGTCTAGTAGACTTTATTCACTTATTACGTACTATCGGGGCGTGCGGAAGGCTGCCACCGAAAATACAAACAGGTGTACGTGCGGAAGGCTGTCACCAAATATTTAAATCTGGTGTGTGTGCGGAAGGCTATCACCAGTCTGGTGTGTGTGCGGAACGCTACCACCAGTCACACTAAGTGGATTGTGCGGAAGGCTGCCACTTAGTCGTTAGTATAACTAATTATTTCCTAACTCTATCTCGCTTCTACTCACAGAGAAAGCAACATTGGTAGTCGAGCCTCCCTCCTACCTTCTGTAATGCCCCAACGATAGCTCAGTAAAAAGTCTGTAATACAACCAAACACAGTCCTCAAGAATGACAATGATGTCTCGTTGTATTAGCTCAGTGAAGCCGAAAAGGAAAACTGCAACAGACCAGGAATAAAATGGCATCAGGTCCAATCCTGACAAATAATACTGAAAAACAGGCTGGTGCACCTGTCACAAGGAAAAGGATACTTTTTATCTGCTATCCGGGGGGTGATGCCTACAGTACCCCCTCCCGATTTTATGACGGAAATAGCATTTTCGTCATACAATTTCTGATTTCTTTCTGCGCTATGGAGTCATGCCACACAGCGCATCGACCCACTGATAGACGCTAAATACGATAGATATATCCTCATACTGCACGTCAAAGCGGATTCTCTAGCAGTTCTTGTAAATTTTGAACTCCTCCCTTCAACTTTTTTTCTTTTTTTTTTCTCGGTAGTATGTCAAGAACAAATGTATTACCATTAAAAAATACAAGCAACGTGGTGCCGTATTCCCCCCTTGATCTTCTTCTTCTTCTTGTCATTATTATTATTATTATTATTATTATTAGGGAGTACATATGCCATCGGTCCTTTCCATGGGCTGATTGGTATAAAGCTCCTAGAGTAATGTTCTATGCCGTCACTTCCTTTATTCCACCGATTGGTGTGGAGACTTTCCTTATGGAATGGAGGACTGGATGCACATGGCCTTTTGGCTCAGCAATTGGCAGGAGATACACTATTATTATTATTATTATTATTATTATTATTATTATTATTATTATTATTATTATTATTTCAAGTTCTACCATCTGGGCCCTGTCGCCAGTTCGATTCCCGTCGGTGCCACCAGTATTTTCATTGAACATTTCTGGACCAGTATTTTCATTGAACATACCGGCCCGTCTGGAAGTGTTGGAACTGCCCTTGCGGGGGTGTCATTAGAGCTTATCGTCAATTCTTCGTATTCCCCTCACGGGTGAGACGATGGAGGCGCATGTGCAGAAATGCATCAGCCATTGACAGAGAAGCACTATTATTATTATTATTATTATTATTATTATTATTATTATTATTATTATTATTATTTTGGACACCGTGATAGCTCAGTGGTCAAGTTCTACCATCTGGGCCCTGTCGCCAGTTCGATTCCCGTCGGTGCCACCAGTATTTTCATTGAACATACCGGTCTATTTCTGGACCAGTATTTTCATTGAACATACCGGCCCGTCTGGAAGTGTTGGAACTGCCCTTGCGGGGGTGTCATTAGAGCTTATCGTCAATTCTTCGTACTCCCCTCACGGGTGAGACGATGGAGGCGCATGTGCAGAAATGCATCAGCCATTGACAGAGAAGCACTATTATTATTATTATTATTATTATTATTATTATTATTATTATTATTATTATTATTATTATTATTATTATTATTATTATTCTCCACACGAAGATCCGACGGTAAATACATGGTCTTTTTAATGACATACCCTTGTCTAAAGCGGATATCCTATAATATAGTACTAGGGGGCCAGTCCTAATAACTATATCCGAAGTCAGGGGTGTATATACCCAACCCTGCGATATACCGACACAAGTAGAGATTGACCGTGCACAGGTACGACAGTATATAATGTATCGTAAAAAATAATTTAATGGAAGTTCAGAGAACATTTCGTTTCAGAGAATATTTCGTTTTTCGAGAACAACATACCCGGGAACACCATCGCTCAATACACTAGCGATCCCCGTATACGGTGTAGTATCATTGTCGATCGACCTTTCGCACTCGTATGTTGCGATCGAATGCCAAGTTATATCACTGAATCATTTTAATATTTATAATAATAATAACTGATGATGCATGATCAAATCATGATACGCCGTGGGCAATCAATCAGTTTATTTGAGACGCATAAAGAAAAATAGTTTCTTTGTTACTGCTTTCGTCTTCTGGCGCGGATTTCTTTGCCTGGTGGAGGGCCACCAACAAAAGTTAAATCGAACTTTGACTGTTCGAGAATGTCCCAGATCTTGTTAAAGATTCCGCCCAGCGATAATTCAAAAGGGACATCAAGCACTCCTCTTGGCAGTGTCTGAATGGTCCACGCAGTGTAATCCTTGTCTCTGGGAGTAATTGTATCATCCCATGTCTCGAGACTTTTTGCGTCTTTATATACTGGCAGATAATGTCTTGCCTTTGGATCCTCGACCGGGTCCATACTTCTCCAGAACTGGAGTATTGGTTGCATTATTTTTGCGGCTGATGATATTTTGAGTGTCCGTGTGACACGTGTTTTTCGTGGAACTGCCACGACCCGCATTAAGTATAAGTCTGAGAGAGTGTCATCAGCAACATGTTGTTCCGCTGGTCTCATCAGATAAAAAGCGTCTTTCACCCATGCGATGGTTGCTATTGCGTCACCTTCCTTCCATCGCTCATGGACGATCTCGACGTTGCCCGCATTTGGGTCAGTGTCAATCTCCTCATCCTCCTGGTGGACATCCTTTGATCTCATCGACCTCATCGCCTTCCTCGGTTGGTCGTTGATAAGATCATTTCGCGCACTCCTTAGCTGCGCCTCTGTGATCTTCTCCTTCTTTCCGCTGTGCTTCCGTGGAGACTTAGACTGAGTCCCCACCGCGCTTATGCGGTCAGTCTTCTCCTTATTGTCAACTTCACTCTCCTCCTTCTCTGCTATCGGTGCCCGATAAGCATCTTCTTGATCTATGCCAGCGTCCTTGTGGATGGGCGGCACCTCTTTGAAATCATCCTTCATCCGTTTTAACGCCTCCTCAACGGATTCATCTTCCAGTAAGAAGGGATCATACTTAATCAGCCTTCGTACATTCACAATTTGCACCTTCCCTCTACCCCTGATCTTGTAGTTCAGAGGTCCCGTCTGTTCCATGATTTGATAAGGTCCTTTCCAATGAGTGAACAGCTTGGAGCTGACTCCCTTCGGGACTTGAGGATGGTACAATAGTACAATATCCCCGACCTGGAATTTGATCTGATCCAAGTGCGCTTGTCGCACCCCTTCAGCATCCGTCTTTCGGCGCTCCGCCTCTCTATGCGCCCTGACTATTTGCTCCGCCTCCATCTTCACTCTAAGTCTCATCCCAAACAACTCATCCGCATCCGCCCAAGTGTCTTTTGGGTGAAGAAGCGAAGTCGGGATATCAGGCTCACGCCCATATACTAGCTGATATGGCGAGATTGAGCTCTTCGAGCATCCTAACGCCGTAGAGGGCAGACAGTTCATTGCAGACGCAAATGATGGTGCTGCCTCGACCCATGCTCTTTGATTCTCCTTCTTCGTGCAATACATCTTTAGCGAGGCTTTGAGGGGTCTGTGTACCCGCTCGATTTTACCATTTGCTCGCGGGTTATAGGCAGTAACATATTGCCATTTCATCCCGTAATACTTAGATAGTTTGTCGATGACCTCGTTATTAAAGTCCGAGCCTCGATCAGAACATATCTTTCTTGGTACTCCGATCTGTGAGATGATCCTATCGATCAGCGCCTCGACCGTCGTCTTGCCTGTAATGTCTTTGACAGGGATGATCCACACATAGTTGGTGGCTCTGTTAATAGCAGTAAGGAGGTATTTGTAACCTTTCTCGATTCTGGGAAAGTCCCACATGATCAATGTGTATAAACTCAAACATCCCCGCATGAAGAGGAAATTCGCCGATCAGGCCGAAATTTGCCTTCAGCGGTGTTTTGTTTATCTTGCACGGGATGCATGCATCCACCGCCTGATCAATCTCCTCCTTCATCTTCTTCCACCAGAATCGCCTCGCTACGAACATGTGAGTCCGTTGTCGACCCGGATGCGCCAAAAGTGGGCAATTGTAGGCTGCGACAAATATAAATCGTCTCAGACTCTCCGGTATCCAAAGGGTCCATTTGTCCGGCTGTGACGCATAGCGACCGTGAAGGCCCTTGTACCACAGTAGACCATCTCTCCATCCCATCTCCTTCATTTGATCTTTGATCGCTTTCGTCATCTTTAGCTCATCCGGGTTCTGATACAACTGTATGAGTTCCTTAAATTCCGGATCTTGAGCCTGTTGTTGCCTCCATGCGGTAGGCGAGGCTATATGGATAGTACCATCTTCTAGCCGTACCCCGATTCTCTCCGGGTCATCGTCTTCTCCGCTCTTGAGGATGCTCCGCATAAACTTCCTGCGTCTCCTCTTCTTCCTTCATGTTCGCCTTCGCATTCTCATATACCTCATAGGACCATTCAGCGTCCTCCTGGGTATGTAGCTCACAACATATCCCGTGATCCGGGCCTTGTGGACTGTACCGTAGACCCGTGCGGTCATATCGGACTCCACTCGCAATCCCCATCGTCTCAATGTGGCTGACCTCATACACCTTGTCAGTGGACAAGTCTTCCATCTCCACCGTGGACACCAACGCCGATACTTCTGAGTTAAACTCTAGCCTAGAGAGGCTATCAGCGACCACATTTCGCTTCCCCGGTAGATGGACCATTGTAAAATCGAAACAAGACAAGAACGCTTGCCTCCGCGCTAGTCGTCCCGTCTGTTCATGATTCATCAACCATAACAGGTTATGATGATCAGTTCTAACAATAAATTGAGGTCCTCCCCACAAATACTCTCTGAGCCTCTTGAGGGCCCATACCACCGCCAACACCTCTCTTTGCCTTGTGCAATAGTTTCTCTCCGCCGCACAACTTTCTACTAATAAACATGATTGGGCGTAATTTCTTCTTCTCATCTTCCTGCTGTAATATAGCCCCAATCGCAAACTTAGATGCGTCTGTATCGACTACGAATTGTTTCGTGAAGTCTGGCATCGTTAACACCAGTCCTCCATCCTTCGGGTCTTTGTAAATGAGATCTTTGAGCGTATGAAACGCTTGCAAAGCCTCTTCATCCCACTTCTCAAAGTCTCCCAAATCAATCATTCTCTCCAACTTAGCACGTGTTGCACCCCAATCGGGTATGAACTGGCTATAGTATTGCGCCATCGCAAGGAATGAGTGCAATTCAGTGCGGTTCTTCGGTATCGGTCGATTCATAATCTCCTCCCTCTTCTCCTTAGATATCGAGACTCGGTTATGAGAGATCTCGTACCCTAAGTATGTCACACTCGTCTTGGCAAGTTGAAACTTTTTTAGATTGCACTTCAGGCCAAAAGCTCCGATGCGCCTGAATACATCGGACAGATGATCGATATGCTCCTCCATTGTGTTAGAGTATACGATAATGTCATCGATATAGCAAAATGCATATTCTCCCGCTTTCTGTCCCCTCCTTGTCATAAATCTTCCGTCTGTCAGATTATCGTACTGACTGCTCAACATCTTCTGCATCGCCTTCTGAAAGAAACCTGGGGCTTGCTTGAGGCCCATCGAAAGCACTTTGAATTGGTATATCTCCATACCCACCACAAACGCCGTCAGCCATCTGGACTTTTCTTCCAGTGGTATCTGCCAGAAGCCGTTCTTAAGGTCAATGACCGAATAGAATTTCGCATTCCGCAGTACTCTCCTTCCTTCTTCTAATGTCGGGAGAGGATTTCTCTCTTCCTCCAGCACCTTGTTAACACTAGCATAGTTAACTGTCAGGCGCCATTCTCCTCCTGGCTTCGGCACTATTCTCGGCTGTGAGACTATTGGAGATGTTGATTTCTCAATAAAGTCCTCATTGAGCAGCTGTCTTGCTAGCTCCTCCGCTATCTTCGCCTCATGTATACTCACGTTCGCCCTTCGTGGTGCCGGTGACTGCTCCGCACCCGGTATTTTGTAAATAACCGCTGTGAAGTCCTCAGGCTTGACACCACGTGCATGTGGAGGGTCAAAAATTTCTTTGTTCGCCTCCAATTTGGATTTTAAAAGCTCCTTCTCTCTCTCCGTGCCTACTCCTTCTTCTACGATTTTCCGCGCCGCCTCTTGGAAATCTTCATCAGACATCTTTTTAGTCTGTTTGAAAGGTTCTCTGTCCTCCTCCAAGCCTAAGTCTTCTTCCGAGACATCATCTAGGCCCGTCTTTTCATACGTGACCGTGTCCGGCTCATCATCTTGCCGAGCTCCACCAGCATGTCAATAAGTTTCTCGTATTGCAAAGGATCCTTACAGGTGTAGAAACCATCAAAGCATGTGAATGCTTGCGGTATCAATTTCAACTTGTCGAGGTCTCTGAGCTTCCGCTTGTATGCACTGCTCTGCTCACGAGTTCCCAAACGACAAGCCACCACTAGCTGTTGCTTGCGAGAGGGTACCGGTATAGGATGATCAATAAGCCGGTCCCTTATTTCCTGCGCCCATATCGCCTTCTCATTATACGGCAGGATGATAGTATACTGCTTATTATTGTCAAATAAAGTCCGTAAGCATTTCTTCACTTCAGACAGTGAACGCGGCCACGTGGGCTCATCACCCCAGAAATCAGTAATAAAACTTTTAATAGTTTCTGGTGGAGTGACCGGGATTCGCCCCGTTCTCCTTGGTACAAATACCTCCCTTTTTTCTTCTACTTTCGCATGGAAACAGTATCCACTCCTTCCGCGAATCTCGCCAACGACTGGCTTCTTTGTGCGACACATATAATCTCCTCCTTTCGCTTCTCAATTAAGTCATCAATAGACTTTTTGTCCCAATGTCATGTCGGAACTGAGACAGTGCACACTTGGGATTCCCAATTGTCGGTCCAGGACAGCTCATCCTGTCTTATGACATGGGGGTGAACATACACCTCAAGTGCCTCATGCACGATGGCAATCTTTTTGTGATCAGTCGATAGACTCAGCTCATAAGCATCATAAGAGTCAGTAGCGTTAATGGGATCAATATCATTCTCCTATCATCTTTTTACTCCATATATCACTCGCCGTGCGGCGCAATCAATCACAGCCCCCATCGTAGCAAATTGATCATACGATAGTAATATTGATCCGTGGTAACCGGGGACGACATAAAGGTCCATGTGATATACTCGTGCTGATTTTTATTTAAAGGTCAGTGTGATGATGCCAGTGATATCCGTCCGACTACTTACTCCCTTCAGAGTGCTCGTAGAATTTTTCATATTTCCATCCACCCAGTCCCGGTATCGATTAAAAAACTTCCGGCCGACAATATTAATATTCGCCATCGTATCATTACCAACTTTTAATATGGTTTTCAAAGTTTCACAATAAAGTTCTGTATAACACAAAGCATCGGGCCTGTGTATATGACTGCGAGAACAAGAACTTTGCGTTCCAAATTTTGGAGTCTTGTCTCCAAATCTTTCTTCTTCTCCTTCTCCTCTTGTTTTTTCTCTTCTCCTTCTCCTCTTGTTTTCACTCACGAACGTTTTTATTATTCAGCGGTATCGGTGCGTTTACTATGTCAGTGATATTGACTTGTGGCACTTGAGTGCACTTATTGTCTTTTTTCTTGCCGCCCGCCGCGATCGTTGACATTGAGTCAGTTCGTGATTGCTTGCTTTGCAGAGACAATGATGCATGGGACTCCAAATGTAATGCACCAACGATAGCTCAGTAAAAAGTCGGTAATACAACCAAACACAGTCCTCAAGAATGAGAATGATGTCTCGTTGTATTAGCTCAGTGAAGCCGAAAAGGAAAATGGCAACAGACCAGGAATAAAATGGCATCAGGTCCAATCCGGACTAATAATACTGAAAAACAGGCTGGTGCACCTGTCACCAGGAAAAGGGTACTTTTTATCGGCTATCCGGGGGGTGATGCCTTCACTTCCGCCCTTCGTATGCCCGAACAATATGGCGTATCAAGGTTCTGACTTAGTAAAAATGATGCTAGACCCTCCAAAGTTCAATCATGGAAAAGAATGGGAGCTGTTTGAGTACACCTTTACATCAGTTATAGGTGTCACACACCCAGATATCCTTTCCATAATTCCGGGCTTTGAGACTCATCCCTGAGCCAAACCTATACAACTACCTGTACGACCTGATTCCCCTTCAGATGCACCCTTCAAATCACCTGCAAAGGAAGAGGAAGAAGAAGTGGACGAAGTAGAGACAGTAGTAGTAAAGGTAGAGGAGAAAGACAAGGGAAAGAAAGAAGAGGGTCAAGAAACTGCAAGTGCAAAGACTGCCTCTGCCCCCGCCACTGCTATACCTACGGACCAAAAATCTAAAATACCAGTGTTGACGAGGGGGAGTAAGCCGTCACCGCTATTTGCATTACATTGGGAGCCAGATATTACACGAAAGAAAAGGAAGCTAAGCTAAACAGATTGCTCTATGCCTTTCTACTTCAATCATGTGCTCACGATAGGAAGGTGATGACTATAATGAGGCAGGGGGATACGGACGGCGTAAAGTGTTTCATCGCTCTCAAAAAGCATTATGGAGGTCTTGACCTCATAAGGTTTGAAGAGGACCAGGAAAAACTATACCACTCGTACCCTAAGAAGGTTAGTGAGGTGAGTAGCTGGCTAGGTGACTATCTCACGACTATCAAAACACAAGAAAAGACGATGGGAGTGATACCAGAGATGATGAAGACAGCATGATCATGAAGAAATTAAAACACCTACCTGTCTTCCAAGCCTACTATCGTAACACTTGGTGTCCTCTCTTACCTACTCAAAGACCTAAGCTGCCTGAATTCATCAAGTTAGTAGAGCAGTTAGCTCAGAGCAACGTATCAGAAACTAGAATGCGTAAACTCTACGGATCTGGTAGCTCTAAGAGCGACAATATCGCTATCAACACAGTAGTAGGAATAGCTCAGGGCAAGAAGAAGAGCAAGTCATCACAGGCTTATGGTGAGGGGGAGGACAGTATTTGTTGGAACTGTCTGTCCCCTTACCATAAGATTGCTTTCTGTCTAGTCAGATGTCAACTCAAGGACTGTCCCAAGGACGGACATGGTCCCTTGAAATGCCCTATAAGAAGGAGAACTAGGGTCTCTGAGAAGTTGCGTGGGAAGGAGAAGAGAGAGGACAGTCAGAGTGAGAAGACAGACAGACACAAGAAGAAAGAAGAAGAAGGAGCAACGAAGAAGAAGAAGGAAGGCAGCAGAGGAGAGGGACGAAAGCTGAAAGCAGCAGACTTCATTAAAAAGAAGAAAATGATAAGCTTAAACGCTGAATCATCTGACTCCTCTAACTCACCCTCCCACTCTGAAAGTGAAGAAGAAGATGAACCCCGGACTAACCAATCTCCTTCTGAGGCTGAAGAAGAATCAGAAGTAGATGGTGAGTTGGGGATTCACCACATGGCAATTATGATGATGGGGAGACTGAGAGAAGATGATAGTGGTGTGTGTGTTGAGGAAGACAACCCCCCACCCTCAAACAACACCCCCAATGCCACTTTTATCTCACGCATCTAAGCCACCTGGCGCAAGAAGTAGAAGGGGAGGAGGTGTTGAGAGTGGTGTGAGTAGTGGAGAGCAGAAAGGACATGCATCATCTATGCAAAATGACTCCACACACACTCGCCCCACTATTCCACCCCTTCACGAGAATAAGTTTTTGACCACCCCTGATATGGCTGGCGACCCAACTCCCCAAAACCAAATCATGCCTTTGGAAGGGAATTGGGCCCACAGACGTACAAGGGTAGGATACGTAAAATTACTCGTGAAAAAATAAAACCAGTCACGTTACGAGAAGTAGGTGGCCCACCCCTCAACCTCCACGGTAGACCAGTACGTATAGTTGACTGTCATGTCACAAGCAGTAAGCAGTGTGAGGCGACAGTACCAGATACAGGAGTTAGGTGCTCGTGGAGATTGGGAGCGGCGAGAAAGGGGGTGCAGGGTGGGAAATGTGCCGCTAGACTGATAAACCATGACTTTTGCTCACTTCATGTTGATCAAGAAAGGAAGAGAGGTGAAATATTGAGCAAGTACAGGGAAAAACTGAACCTAGGGTTGCTTCCCCCCCCCCCCCCCATGATGCTATGTATTACGAACCCGCCACTTTGTTTACACACATCACTTTGTGGAAAGCAAACAACAACCCTGCTTAATCCAACAATGCAACTACATCTCTTTGCACACCCACTACTACTACTACTACTACTACTACTACTACTACTACTACTACTACTACTACTACTACTACTACTACTACTACTACCACTACTACATCCATAGGAGGAGTGGGAGAAATAGGGGAAGGAGTAGGGGGAGTAGGAATGAAAGTAGGAGGAGTAGGAGTAGTGAGAGTAGAAGTAGGAGGAGGGAGAGCAGTAGAGGGTAGACCGTCTGTACCTACTTTGTCTGTACCAACTTTGACCCACACTTCGTCTTCTCAACCTACCACTGCACTATCTGATACATCCTCATCACCTTTATTTGGACCCCCTGAGATCATGGAAGAGGAGAGCCAGGTAGAGTTGAGGATAGCAACGTTTGGGTAAGGGACGGAAAGCGGGTGTTAAAAGGTGGAGGACTACCCCCATCGAAGAAATACAACGCTTGGTTACTGCTCTCAATCAGGGACTTAAGAGTAGAACAGTGACAGACAGGTTGATTACGAGCCAGGAGGGAGAATATGATGAATTCTATACTGAATTATATTACGCTATGCATGATTGCGTCCTTACCCTTGCTACCAAACACAACAACCCGTTTGCACGAGGCATCGTTTCTTCTTTCCCTTACATGGTAAAGGAGGTAGAGGATCTCGAGGATGTGTTGGGTGGAGTGACACCCCCAGAAGAAGACGAACCCCAAAGTCCATCAGACACAGACACCACCACTTCATTCCCCGAACAACCACACTCTGAATGCTCTATCATGTTGATGGACAATAACTCTGACCACAGAACCGACAGCAGCAATATAGTGTGGGTAGACGATAGTGGTGCAAGCGAAACACAGTCCCCAGATAGGTCTACGTTTGTTAGCCTTAAGAGAGCTCCACAGAAATTTCGCATAGCAAAAGGAAGCATTAGAACCGAGTACAAAGGGAAAGTTTTAATGAATCTGTCGGGAGCTCATGGGGAAGAAGTCAATGTCCTTGATGCCCACACTACCTACAACCCGCACCTAAAGTACGGGTTAGTGGCTACTTCGGCATGGGTTCGTAAGGGTTTTGCTGTCATACACCAAAACAATCAAGTGATAGTGCTCAGGAAGCCTATTCTTATCAGTACGGAAGACCAAATCGCGGCTAGAGGGAGAGCGCTCCCAAACCACTTGACGGTGTTTGATGCCCCGGGCACCCCACCTCTCAATCCTAACGAGTGGTATGAGCCCACAAGTACCTCTACTACTATGCCCCATCACAAGTGAGACTCCCGAGCCCGACGATGATGACAGTGTCACGTCGGACCCGGGGGGACAAGCTTGACAACCAACCTCTCATCTTTCTCAGAAAACCAACCCACCTACATACCATGACGTATACTGTTTATTGTCACCGTGCATTTGTGGTTGGCGATGTGACGTACCCAATACATACGTACCCTACTCTACTGAGATAGATCATGAGAAAGATGAGAGGGCTGAGAGTAAGAGAGATAAAGCGCTAGGTAGTAAAGCTTTATGTCCTGTTGTTCGTCCTCACTATCATGAAAACATACATGCCACTGTCTTCCATCGTATGTGTAAGCACAGAGGGGTAAAAGCCATGGAGCGAATGGCTAACTATATGGGAGTAAAGATAGTGGGGAGAGAGTGGAGGGAACGAGTAATGAGATGCGAGTGGTGCTTAAAGAATAAGATAAAGAGAGTGCCCCATTTCAAAGACAACCACCATGCGGTAGAACGCCACCCTGGGGTTCACATTACAATGGATACTCAGGGTTGGTGGAATACCTTATCGTGGGACGGGAAAAAGTACAAGTTCACCGTCAAATGTCTTGCATCTGGGTTTGAGTTAGACTATTATCTGAGACATAAGAATGAGTTTTTCACATGCTTCCTTAAGGCAGTTGCCTTCTTCGAACTGCATACGGGAAGAAAAGTGAAATTCTTGACTTGTGACCAGGAATATGGTCAGTACAAGGAGTTTCAGACTTGGATTGATGTAAATCAACCAGTCCTCCTTGAGGCTCCGACGGGGGAGAAACAGGCAGTTGCTAAAATAGAACGAGCCCACCAGACGTGCGGCGGACCCGCAAGGGCAGTTCTCAGCGACGCCGATCTTCCTGAATCCATGTGGACTGAGACGGAGAAAGCTTCCACTTATTTTGGCAACCTCTTACCTCTTGCCCACGGCCCTTTTAAGGGGAAATCTCCTTATGAAGTTGTTCATAAGAGAAAACCCCTTTTGCGTCATTTGCGCCCCATTGGATGTTTGGCGTACATGAAAGTAGACGCAAAGAGGGGGAAAGGTGAGAGGGGGAGGAAAGTTTATTTCTCGGGTATGAAAGAAACAACGGGTATTATCGCGTATACGATCGGGTTGCGAGGAAAATATTCGGTAATGTCCGTGATGTTATCTTTGACGTTTGGTGATTGGGGAAGAGGGGGCCATCTAAATCTCTCGAGAGAGATGATGTTGAGGGTGAGATGTTCTCTGTTAATTGGCAACAGCCCCCCTTCCCCTATCGCAACAAATGACCCCAGAAGATCAAGGAATCGTTTCAGGGGAGGACCCGGGAGGAGAGATTCCGGCAGGGGGAGAAAGTCCCCCGGTAGAAAATCGCCCTCCCGCTCCGACCCTCACTCTGGAATCCCCCCTGAGGAGTCACCCCACACTCCGCAAACTGGCGAGGATAGCGAGGCAGAAGAGGGACAGGTGTTTGTGAGCACGAGCCCGCCCCCCTTAGAGCCTCCGAGTCCCAAAGTTGCTCAGCCGAGTGACGAGCAGGGGGAGATAAAGAAAGCAAGAAGGGGGCGTAAGCCCAAAGAAAGACAAAGGTTGTCCGGAACGTATGTGGAAATCCCGGCAAGGGCTTTTGGGGAGCAGTGGGCTAGATTGACTTACGAGGATAAATGGGAGACGGCGATACGACGGGGGACAGCAACAGCAACAGCCCCGTCTGCTTCCGTTACCCGTAAATCTAAACGCTTTCCCGCGCATAGCGTCTTGTTTGACGATGGCGTCACGGATAAGATATTAGACACAGAAATCGTCAAATATGCCAAAGCCCCGCAACAATCAGAATCTATGCCCGAATCGCGTGAGCAAAAAGCCGCAACAGTCAGAATCTATGCCCGAATCGTGAGCAAAAAGCCGCAACTGCACCACCACCCGTGTCGACCAACCAAAACTCTGATTCGGACCCCAATACTAACGATCCCGGCGTTGAGGTCACCTCAGAATTTGCGTTTGTCGAGGGGGAGAGGGAGAGGGCAGAGGTGCAGAGAGCGGCACATAAACCGGGATGGAGATGACACGAACAGGCGGAAATTTTGAGTGAAAACATTATCACGGGGAAGAGGAGCTCATGTCGCGGTATGTGCCCGGGAGGAAAATCGGGCGGAGTATTGTCTCGTGGAGAAATTCCTGGAATTTCCAGTAGTACAGAAACCAAAAGACCATAAGCAAGCTAGACAGAAGGAATTCGAACAGCTCAAAGAACTAAAAGCATTTGTTTGGCGAAAAGTGAGCGAAGCAAAAATGTCGGGCACACCAATGATTCCTATAAAATGGATAGATACGGTGAAACAACAAGGTACTGCGGATGAATTCCACAAAGTGCGGATAACCCTACGAGGGGACCTCCTGAAAGCTTACGCTCAGTACAATCCCAGAAAGACTTACTCTCCCACAGCCCAGCACAGGACCATTTTGCTCGTGGTAGCCTATGCAGCCTTTTTTCGGAATAGACCTTTGGCTGATTGATTTCACGACCGCCTATCTGCATGCGAATCTCCCCTATGACATATATGTCAAACCGCCGGCCGAATTTGAGACTGCGGACTATGTCTGGCTTCTGAAGAAGGCCCTATACGGTCATCCGGAGGCAGGCCGTCTTTGGTACGACGTACTGTCCGGGGAGCTCATTACCGAACACAAGTTCAAGCCTCTCACGCTAGACAGGGCCTCTTTCGTAAAGCATGGGAGTAGCCCCCAAACTACCCAACTGGTGTCCTTTCACGTCGATGATGGCTGTCACGCTGCGTCACAAGAAAGGCACACCAAGATGATGAAGTTGTTCGAAAAGAGAGGATTCCGGTGCAAGGACCTAGGCAAAGCCACCGAATTCAAAAACATTCAGATCATCCAGACTGAAAAGGGGATTACTCTGCATCAACGTAAGTATGAGTTGTTGATCTTGGAGGAGTTGGGTTATATGAAGGAGATACCGGCTAAAACGCCATTCACTTCTGATAACCCCGCTCCCCTAAAGAAGGACCATCGCCTATTACGTTATGATCTTAGATGCTTGATAGGGGTGCTTATCTTTTTGGCTGTTCACACTCGATCACTCCTCATATGCCCTTTAAGCATAGCAGCTAAGTCCCAAGTCCCTAACCCGGGGATTTCTTATGCTATGGTGCACAGAATGTTCTTGTGGCTTCTGACCCACGAGCGTTATTTTTCAGAAGAGGAGATCGAAATTTACGGAAGTTGCTAGAAACTAATTTCTCGGTTCCTAAAACTCCGGAATCTTGGAAACCTAATCTGGAATCTTGCACAGCGGCCAACGCAATCGATGATATCATTGGGAAACCCGTAATACCCGGAATGTACATGTTCAGCGTGCCAGTTCTCGCTAATGTAGACAGAATTATTGCGGAACAACCGATAGTCGGATTTGTAGACTCGGATTTTGCGGGGGATAAAAACTCACATAAATCAAGATCCGGATACGTTTACTTATTCAACGGGACACCAATTTCGTGGTTTTCTAAACTGCAATCCGTGATAGCCCAGTCTACATTAGAGTCCGAGACTGTTTCAGCAAATGAGGCGGTCAGAGAACTTCTTGCATTACAACAAACTTTACGGGATATCGGAATAAATCTTGAAGGCCCTACTTCTCTCTTCGAGGATAACGAAGGAACGATATTATTGTCGGAAAGAGGACTAGGGGAAGCTAGGACAAGCACATAGAGGTCCGATATCACCTTATAGCGCAACTCGTGAGAGAAGGAAAGGTCAAACTATTCCGGGTCCCTACGGAGGAAAATATCGCAGATGTATTCACCAAAATACATTTTACGGTAGACAAATTCAATTACCTGCCTGGAAAATTTTCCGTTGTGCTTAGTAGGGAGAATTGCGCTAAATTCAGGATAAAATTCGATCAATTCCCGTATTAGTAAGGTTTATCATTTTGAACTTCGTTTATATTCCCGGGGTATGTAATACAATAATTTTCTCGCATATTACACATAAGTTGTACAGGTGGACGAATAGACGAGTGCTGACGGGGCCCGGTGGCGAGTGACCGGCGCCAGAGTTCATGGCTCATTCCAGACATTAGTATTTTAAGTTGTCAAACCGTGACGACTTCACCCGGTTTCCCAACCTGAAATACTATCGAAGATCTCACCCCACATTAGTACTTCAGGTTGTCAAACCGTGATGACTTCGCCCGGTTTCCCCGTCTGAAATACTACGATGATCTCGCCCTTCTCGCCCGCCCCGTTCCAACTTCTATCTGCTTCGCTTCAACTTCTATCTCTATACACTTATACACATAAAAATCTATAAGAAGCCGACATGGAGTCCGGCTGGTCGGTGAACGTGCCACACGGGAGTGTGGAACAACACGGAAGTACGTCAGACCAGCCGGATGTACCAGACAGGCCGATAATTACAGATATCGTGTCTTTGTTCATATATTATATTATTTATGTTCTTTTTTATAACCTCTACGGGAAGCGCTGTCAAATTTATAAATTCATACCACCGGATAGATAAGTAACATATAGTTCAAGCTGATCATACCTTTTGATAGACCAGTACAGATAGATACATTATCATATGTCTTATTTTTATATATTATGGTTACTTACGCGATCATATATATATATATATCAATATTATATGTGTATTATGACCATACCGTACTTGCGTTACACACATAATGTTACTCAATATAGGATAGTGGGTGTGTAGGACCTAATCTTCTTCTCGTCGACCAGGCCTAGCTTGACTAGGGGGAGCTGCCCTGTATGTAATCTAGTTGATGCATACTTGTCCTTGCAAGCCGAGTAGCCACCCATCGACATAACCTCTTGGAGAGAGTGAGGGTAAGAGTGAGTAATATTATTATGTTTTAAGTCTGTGTTTTTATAATTTTCACAGAATAGATGTATTGGGACCTACAGTTAATTTAATAATTTACTTTGATCTAGGGGGAGTGTTAGACCTATTAAAAAATTAACCGGATAGTCATACTATGGGCCGGCATATGTAATGTGTGTCGTTAGAGCCATTACGTATGTCGGGCCTAGTATATAATTGGGCCGTCCCTTGGCGCCCTTTTCTCAATAAAGTATCTACTGTAGGACACAGAAAGTATACGGCAGATTATTAAGTTAGTCTCACAAAAGCAAAACGCAATTTATTTCAAACTAATTTCTAAATCATATGTTAACATATGTTTCCATGTTTTTTCACGTCATAGGTGCACTGGCAAATTTCCCTTTTTACAAATGCCATTTCCTTTTTTACCTATATCAGCTTGTATTTTTATCACTCTGACCGTACGACTCATCCTTCCACTTCAACTCTCTTACATCCGTTCAAGTTACTACGCAATCCAACAACCAAAACCTATTCTACGCCACAACCTTCCAACTCAGACTCTTGAACCTTCGTCCGCCGGGAGCACAGCTCCAACGCCCTGGAGACCACACACACACCTTACCCTTCAAAAGTCCCAACCTTTGCCCTTTCACATGAACTAAAACTTGAACTTATTAATACTTAACCTTTTGCAAAGTGGTGAGCACGGTAACTAGTGGACTGGCCAGGTAAACCAGTGTTATTAAATAACTATTTCCTGAAAGAAAAAAAAAAATTCTTCCTCACTGAAAGAAACTGAGAATATTGCGGCTATTTACGGGCCGGGTAATGCGATTGCTGCTCCTTCTTCTCCTCTGTTTTTTCTTCCTCCTCAGGGCTTCCTCCTCCTCCTCCTCCTCGGAAGTTTGTCGTCTCTAAAACCACTGCCTCCCAGTGGACCACCTCAAGTTCTCTATCCTCATCCATAAACTTATTAATACCCTCCCCCCCCCCCCCCTGTAGGCATCACCCCCGGATAGCCGGTAAAAAGTACCTTTTCCTGGTGACAGGTGCACCAGCTTGTTTTTCAGTATTATTTGTCCGGATTGGACCTGATGCTATTTTATTCCTGGTCTGTTGCCGTTTTCCTTTTTGGCTTCACTGAGCTAATACAACGAGACATCATTCTCATTCTTGAGGACTGTGTTTGGTTGTATTACCGACTTTTTTCGAGCTATCGTTGGGGGCATTACATTTGGAGTCCACATCACTAGGGTGATTTCTTTCTGCTTTGCCACACAGGCAACAGAGTGAATTTTCACTGACCTGTCTCACACGGGGACGTCAGACGAAAACAAATACTCCAACACAGCTCCCTCATAACTCTTCACAAAACAAATAATTTGATTGGTCTCAAGCAGGTGTCTCGTACCCTCTAGCCCAATCAGTATCTGTGTGCTCACAAGGAGACATCAGATACAAACTCTCTGTCGTTCTTGCTGTTCTCACACAGAGACCAAGAAGAAGGAGGTGGACAGAAGAGTGAAGGAACACACACAAAACACAAACAAGCATAGGGACAGGAGCACAACACTCTACCCTTCTAGTTTGTGCATTTATCTGCATTATCTCACACATACCTCAGAGTATTTTTGCAAATCTCTGATCGTTTTCTAAAGGTAGGTCTGAGAACCTATCCGACCGATTGTCGACTTCTCAAGGAGAGCTTTTCTAGTTTCTCTATTACTATCTGTGTGTAGGTCCAAGTGCCTCATACTAGATACAATATAGAAAAGAAGAAGGAGAAAGTAATCTGAGTAAGGAGAACAAGAAATCGGAGAAAGTCTCAAAGACTATTTTTCTCAAACAAAAACAAACATACAAACAGTGTTTCATAGAGGACAGGGAATCTTATCCTACCCTCTCTATTAGTTTCTCTCTTCACTAGTCAATCGACTGAAGGAGGAACAGAACACAAACGAACAAAAACCAAACATAGGAGCTGACACTGTCCTCCTGTTGATCACTACTACGACATCATGTCGACAGAGATCGCCGAAGTGAGTGAATTCTCGGAGGCAGATCAAAGAAGAGAAGAAGAAGAAGCAGGAGGAGGAGGAAGAGGATTGAATGAAGGAGGAGGAGGAGGATTGAATGAAGGAGGAGGAGGAGATGAAGGAGTAGGAGGAGGAGTAGAAGAGGGCTGGGATGATGAAGGAAGATATGGAGGAGACGAAGATGAAGGAGGATTTGAACAAGAAGAGACGGGAGGAGGAGGAGCATATGGTAATCCCTTACCACCTGCCTACACGGGAGGAGGAGGACGAAAAATGATAGACTTGATTCATAGTGATGGAGAGGAGATCACAGTGGAGGAACAACAGTGGGTGCAAGACCACTATGATCTCACTAAAGAAGAGTTTGATAACAAGATGGGGGTAGAGAAGGACACCTATGTGTGGATCCCTCAGGATCAAAGAAGAGAGAAAAGTAGTGCTAAAAAGGATGTCTATATCCTATTATCAAACACAGCACAGCTCCTCGGCAAACTGGTCTCTGATCCAGAAGAGAGAAAGAAGATACAGCATATCAAGTTTGGGGACACACACACCCACCTTGAATTACTCGATGCTATCTTTGGGGTGTACACTCAAACCCTGATTTGGGAACGTACATACGGCCCACGATGTGAGGGTTACCTCCAGTACACAAACCCAAGAGCAACGGCCAGATTCCTCGCGACTGGTCAGGAGGCAGTCGATGTAACAAAAATGAAGACCAATCTGGGTTCGAAAAACTCGAGTGGCATATTTCATTTTTTTACGATGGAAATAAAGGCCTTGGAAGAGGGGAAGGCAGAGATGGAAAAAAGCATTAAGGCAGCAGGAGAAACTCATCCTGTGATTGATGAGTTAGAGAAGACCGACAGAGTTCTGACCAAGATCAGACTGTTGATGGGTGCGTTACTGCACAAGGAGGCATGGAAGAGATGGATTCCTACCAAGGATCACTCTGTCCTTAAATCACTTAGTAACGCACCACCGGTCGCCAACAAAGCAGGTGTTGACCAATATGTGGAGAAATATAATTTTCTCAGATCTGCTTCTGAATTGGTGGCCTTTATCACTCATGCTCAAAAGCTGGTGATATCTGAGAAGAAGAAGGCGAAAGAGAATGAGGAGTTCGAGAAGACGATGAGACTGGAAAGAATGAAAGCAAAAGTGAGTGGTGCAAAGGCACACCCTCCGACATATTTGACCCCACCAGCTCCTGTCCCACCAGCCCCTGCACCCTCGGGCTCAACTACGGTGGTGGTCACAAACACGGAGAAGAAGGACAGACAGAACATCATAAATGCCTTCAAGGGGAAGAAAGGAGGAGTGGCAAGTCTCATGCTATATGCCAAGACGAGCTCAGACAAAGACTCTGATGCTTCGCTTTTGAGCAAGCTCAAAGAGATCAATGCCTGCATGAAGGCTTTTCCTTGCGACGAAACGCAGGAATACGAGGCCCTTGTTACTGTTTTTGACCAATCTCTAGTCTCGGAGGGATTTGATCTGACACAGTACAAGTTTTTTGAGAAAGAAGGAGGAGATTAAGAGAAACAATGCAACAGGCCTAGACGCTCAGTGTGAACTGGCGGTGGCCACACTCATTTCATATTTTCAATCTCATGGATACCAGCATCTCTGCACTGGTACTCTCATAGGATTTGAAATCTTTGAGACAGTGGTGATGAGTTTGAGGAGTGCTGTTGGCTTAGCGGCGACCCTTACGGAGGTAGTTTCCTCCTATGGGCTATTCTATGGCCGCAAGTCGATTATCCTCTATTTCTTTTCGGCGTTACACACAGTTAACCCGAGTAAGCTTACTCAGCTCATACAACAATGCTCGACGTTTAGCTCAGTGAAGTCCAAGAACTTCCTCGAGACACACGTGTTCGAAAATACGGTTCAAAGCGTTGCTCCGTCAGCACTGTTTCAAGAAGTGATGAGTGCATGCTCAAACATGGACTCGCTCACGGAGGCACATACGGCACAGGCAGGCGGTGTACCTGTTGGCGCACAAGCCACGTACACAAACAGAGTTGCCGGTTGGAAGAGACAGAGAGAGCCAGACCTGAAGACCGCATCTTGGAGGTGGTTCGCGGGCTTGCAGTGTAAGGCACAGATGGAGAACAGAGACTGCTCTTTCAATCATGATAGGCAGAACCCAACAGCAAGGGCAAATTTTCTGAGCAGGACGGAAGGCAAGGAACCGGGCCTTTTCAGTATGCTTCAGATTGCCGCTGTGAACGAAGGTTGGTATGCCAATATGTGTGATGATGAGGAGTTACGAGAGGCAATCATTACCTACATG
>WBZZ01006377.1:0-17500 GCA_019918135.1 Paulinella micropora
TTTTTACCGAGAATGGATTACTGCCTATATCGGCCATATCAGTGCCCTTCAAGTCCTTATTTTTCTTTTTCGCACTGAGTGCGTAGAGTGGGAGGCTTGGAAGGAGTGTGGGATGGGGGAATAAGAGGAACAGGAGCTAGATGATACAGGGTATTATATCTACGTTAGGTATACGGCATTGTTATGGCTTCAGAAGAGCAGAATGATGGTAGTGGCAAGGGAGAACAACAAGGGAACGGGGAAAAGAAACAGTCTGACCCTTGGAGGGAGGCATGGGAAGAAGACAATAAAGAAGGCGAGGAAGGAATGTGGGAAGAGGGAGAAATACGGGTGGGAAAGGACGTATACAAGAGAGTGGCGGAAGCAACCAAGGAATATGAGGATTTACGGAAACATATGGAGGTATGGTTGAAGGAGGGACTTATATGTCCAGAGGAATTGGAGGGGATGAGGCAGGAGGTGGTACGAGCGAACGAAAGGAGAAAGGTATGGATGGATGTGGCCATCCTGAGGAGAGCACGATATCTGGACGAACAGATAAGGAGGAACGTCCGACAGGCAAGAGAGGAGGGATGGCTGGGTAAACGTGAAAGACGGGTGAAAGAGGATGGAGGGAAGGAAGAGCATAATAAGAAGGCTAGGAAAGAGGAATAGGAGACAAGGGGAAATACGATACATACCCCTCTACGTTAGGTATGGAAAAAGGGGGGGGGGGGACGCTGGCATCTTGGGCTAGTAGACACGAAAGACATTACTTTCTGATGAAGAAGTGGGTTCACATGGGGTCTCCTTACTTTACGGAATCGGACCTCCAAAAGGCAGACAAGGAGTATGTGGGGGCAATGGTGGCTTGGGAGGATTTCAAGAGAAAGGAGGTGGGGGACCAACAACAAGCACAAGACACAGCACTTGTCACTTCTACGTTAGGACACACGTCAGAGGATGAGCAAACGGGAACTAAGGTTGGAGCTGACGGAGGGGGACCAGCAGTGGGGACGGATTAGGGGGATGGAATATAAGGTGGATGAGGAGGCACGGCAGTTCATAGAGGAGATGGGTGAAGAGTGGAGTGAATGGGTGGAGGCAATTTTGCACACGGAGGGGATAAAAGGTGGATGACAATTAGGAGACTATGGGAGTTAAGATGGCGGTGGTTTAGGGAGCGGGAGGGTTTATGGAGACAATTCGCCAAGTCGGAGGAGGCAAGGAACCAATATGTTTTTTTGGCCTTGTTGACGAAGGTGGGGGAGATATGGGTAGCGGAAAGTGTACATACGGCGTGAGCTTGTGCCACGGGAAAGGCAGCATATGCCAAGAAATGGTTGCAAACTCTCCAAGGAAGAGGAGAGGACAGTTGGACACTGTTCGTCGAACCATTGCGGATGCGGGGAATAATCGAGAGGGTGGAGAATCATGCACCGGGCAACGATTGGGACAGTGAAGAGACACAGGAGTGGCTTAAACAGTTGCGGGAGGACAGAGGCCAGTGGACACAAAAGGACAACAAAGAGGGCAGCAGGGAGGACGGATATTGGGTTGGGGAAAGAGGCAACAAATCACACTCAAATGGAGGAAATGGCAGTGGATGAGGAGGTGGAAAGGGTAACACAGGAACTGAAGATGGCGAGGGAGGTGAGGAGGAAGGCGGAAGACGAGGAGATAGAGGGGGAATTGGTGGTGGAACAAGAGATAAGAGAGGACTCAGATCATGACTCGGGGAGTCAAGTTAGAGCACTGGCCCAGGCGTGGGAACAGGGACAGGAACGGGCACAACGGCAGAAGGAGGTGGTAGAGGAGGCAAGATGGGAAATTATACGGAAGAGATGGGAGAAGCGAACGAGTACGATGCCGGTTGAGAGAGGGAGCCTTGTTGGAAGCACTTCAATGATTCCCGAATCAGAGGAGGCAAGGGGACAGTACGCACGAATACAAGAGGTGGAAAGGAGACTGGGTGACATGATACAAAACGTTATTTTGTCGGTGGAAACTGCGCTTACGGGCACAGTAACCGAGGCTAAGGTTTGGGAGGCCAAATGGCATGACGAACATCCTGCACAATGGAAACAGTTTGTCAGTCGGTTGAGGATGAGATGGACGAAGGAACAGACACAGGGGAGTGTAGAGGGCAATGAGTGGCAGTCGGAGGAGACGAAGGAATGGATGACGGCCTTGGGGGCAAAAATGGAGATAAGACACATACAAGAGTTGGCCATGAAGTGGGAGGAGGAAGCGAAGGAGGAGGAGGAAGAGACAACGGATGAAGGGGAGGAGGAGAGGTCTAACCGCGAAGGAAGCAGGGGGTCTTGGGACCAACGGGAGACAGCGGAGGAGATGATGGAATGGATGGAAGAGTTAGATAGAGACTTGCTGGAACAGTTCAGCATGTGACAAACGGGAGGGGCAACGGAAGCTAATCAGTGGAAAAAAAGGGGGACGGATACATAGAAAAGAGGGAGAGAGGACTCGGAGGGCTAGAGGCGGGCAATGCTTGGATATTGCAAGGGATGTAGACAGGATAATGGAGATCATATTGGAAGAGAGACATGTATATATGGGTTTGGGTTCTATTATTATCAATTTCTCCCTTCTACGTTAGTGGCGACGAATGGCGGACGAGGCGCAAGGCGGGTTACCGCCAGCGGTGCTACCGATCAGGTTTACGCCACTCAAGAAAGCGGGACCCTCGCCTATGCGAGTGGACGAGGGGGAGGACAAGGCGGGGGCGGCGCCGGCGGCTCCTATGACATATGCGCGGAATCCTACGATTATGTCCGACCACTTCCTCCAGATGTTGCAAGCGAGCCCGACGGCTATCGAGATTTACTCACAGCTGAGCAGGAACTCGCTCAAAATTTGGACGGACGGACCCGATGAAGGGGGAATTAAGGACGACATCGAAGCGTGGAACGAATGGCAGTTACCGGCAGGCAAGCCACACTGGGGGCCGGGGATCAAGACGGGAGTGTTGGCCAAAATGGCGGAGGCTTTGGCGGTGGCGGTGGGACACCACAGGGATCAAATTTCGTCGAAGGCTTTGACAGCTTACGTGGTACGGCCTATAATGGACGAGGGGAAGGTCATAACCGAAGGAAAAGTGACGGAAATGATGGCGGCTATTGACCGGCTGATCTTGGCAATCCGGCAGCAGGACATCAAAGTCACTGCGGCTTTCCACGATTGGAACAAGCGCATGATGCTCAACCCGGTTGATGACTTGGCGTCATGGTTGGAAACGGCAAACGTGCAATGGGCGGACGAAGTGAGGAAGGAAGCGGGTTTCTTTACAGAAGCCATGAAGCAGTACAACGACGGCATGGACGCGATGGGACACATCAAGGAACGGGGGGCGACACTCAAGAAGCTCTTGGACAACGCGATGAACGGGGCTGCTTTGATGGATGACGCGGTTTGCAAGGCGACGGTGACGGAACTGCGGATGTGGGTGTATCACCTGTCGTTGGTGAGGGGGTGTGTGGATGGTTGGGTAGCCTGGACTAGGCTTCGGCTGAAATTAATGGAGGAACCGGAGGCGGCGTCACCGGAAAAGAAAAAGAAAAAGAAAAAGGAGAGTAAGAAGAAGAAAAGCGACTCGGAAGGCTCGGAGTCGGATGAGGATTCGAAGGAGGAGGGATCGGAGGATGGCGAGAAGAATCGCTCGGGTTGAGCGAGTAGTACGGCCAGGAGTTCGGTCCAAGGATGGGAAAAAAAGGGGCAAGATAATAAAAGAGTTGAAGGCAAATACGGAGCTGGCAAGGCAGGGGTACGATCTAATCGACCAAAGCCTAGGGGACGACAGGCGATATATGAACATGATGCGGCAATTTGCGGTACAGTTCAAGAAGCAGCTGCGCGGGGCGCAGAGTGGCAACGATCTGGAATACATTTGCTTCGTCTTGGCGGACGTTTTGGGAATTGCGGGGGCTAACGCGGGGTTGTCGAACCAGGCGACGTGGGAGGAAGTCTTCGAAAAGGAAGTCAAGGGCAATACGGCAAGATCGCACTGGCAGTACGTGGATGTGATCCATTACGTCTTCGGCACGGTCTTTGGGTTTGTGGCACTCACCGATGCGGATGAGGAATTGGAAACGGTTCGGGGAGTGATCCAGGATAAGGTCAGGGCCCGCGTGCCTCTACCGGCCTTATTCCAAGCAGTCATGGACGCGTGTCTGATCAACGACGAGCGGAAGGTGTACCCGCTAATCTTGGGGCGTGGCTTATGGAGGGAACAGGCGACCAAGAACGTGGTAACGGAGATGCTGACCGCGGGCTTGAGACTGCCGACGCTACCCAACGAAAACAAGGCTGAATGGCAGGGATGGCAAGGCAAAACCAACCCGGTGGCTTGGACGATGGATCACGAAGACGTCAAGGCAATTAAGACGCTGTTGATGGATCCAGTGATTCTGGCGAAGATGCCAAAGGCACCAATGCGGCAGCAACAAGGAGGACGGCAGACTGGTGGGGACGGCGGTAGTACAAGGAGCGGCGGTCATACAAGGGGCCAGCATGGCGGGGGCAGACCACAACGTAGCACGGGGGACTTCGGCGAAGGGAGGACGAGGCTGGGGTCTAACAGGGAGGATCGTCGACCGCATCCATATTGCCTCCTTCAATTCCCGTATAGCCGCGTTCTGCTCCTCCCGCGAGACTTTATTCATGTTGTCATGATACAGGGTGTCGTCATCGTGTATGCAGCATTCGCCCCGTAGGCGTAAGAGCCATATCCCAATTTGCCAATAACACGATTTGCGCCAATGGCTGTTTTCCTTCAATGCCCGTCGCTCATATTTCGGAACTCCCGGTACATTGCTGAGTCGGTCGTCCGGGGGATATCTTGCCTCGCCCGGCTTCAGCTCCCGATTCCTTGCCGCATTCGTGTAAAAGGACGGATCCATCACGTCTGGTCCGGATCCTTTCTGCCTGAACCCTCCCGCTCCGTGTGCCGCGTTTACCTTCGCCTGTCGAGCGACATGGCATGTGGCAGCTCGGGAAAATGGAAGACCTGTTTAACAGGGACGAACTGGACGAGTTGCAACGGTTCAACACCGCAAACATCCAGAAATACGGATGGAAGCGGAAGGATCGAGGATCGTACTTGTCAGCGGCAGGACTACGGCAACGAGGCGGTGGTGGCGGAGGACGTGGCGGTGATCGAGGAAGAGGTCGAGGAGGCACACAACGTTCGGCGGCAACAGGCCGGGGATGGCCTCAGAGGTACAGGGAAAGAGAGAGATGGTGGAGGGGAAGGGAGGAAAAGGGGGTGAAGGGAGCAAAGGAACAGGCAACAGTTTCCCGTATGTGCACCCGGATCGACAGGCATTGATTTCAGGGGCGACGGCGGGTTTACCGGAGTGACAGGCAGCGGCGGGAGGGGGCACACCCACGCCATCGGGTAGGATAATATCCGTGGAGGAAATGGAACAAAAACATGAGCGGAAACATGGAATATTTGAACAGGAACGGACGCCGAGGGAGGAAGAGGCGCGACCGCGACGGCGTGAGGATAAAGATGACGTCGTGATCATAGGGGAAGGCAAAACAGGTGGGGAACATATCAACACCGAACATAAGGGTATGTGGCGGGATTTGATGGCTGATAGGGGAACAAAGACGGCAAGAACGCCTGCTGCGGGTAGATGGAGTGGGGTACGGCAGCCCGTCCAGGGGGGATGGCAAAGGAGAACGACAGTCCATAGATCTGACTGGGAAATGACCAGAAAACGGATGAGAGCAACAGAGAGGGAGAGAGAGGGCAGGGCACACAACAAACGGCAGAAGGCAGAGGAGCGGACTCGTGGGGATGGAACGGGAGAAAAACCGGAAGGAACAGAGGATAAGGATAACAGAGCTATAGACGATAAGGGCGATAAGGGGGCTCAGGGGGAAATAGGGAGTAAGGAGGATAAGGGAGAGAGGCGGGAAATAGGGGATCAGAGGAGAGAGAACATAGATAAGGCTATGGACCAGGGGTCGGAAGGGAAAATGGGACTCAAGGGAGGGGATGAGGGCCAAAAATATTATTGGGAAAAATTTTACCTTGAGCAAGGTAAAGTTTGGTGGGTCACTGTCACCGATCACAACCAAATATTAAGTTAGATGGAAGTGTCAAATTGATTAGTATTAATAAATCATTAAAGACCATAACAATTAATTTGTTTAAATTTAATTCATAAATACTAAGTTAATATTATCTTATTTTAACTTGAAATTGACAGTTATCAGTATTGAACTCCAGCTGAGACTCTGGCTAGCCGCCTTCAAGTAGTAGTTTTGAATTTTTCGGCCGGTCAGGAAATTGAGGCAAGATCGTCCGAGTCACGTTCTTTTTTTTTATTATTAATTTGAACAACGATGTTGATAATTATGATAAGACAACTTGATTAAAACTAACAAGAATCAATTATTTTTTATTACTTTTTTGGCAAAACTGAGACTATGAACGGAATCGTTTTTGAGTCTTGTGAGAGTCGTAGGTCAGTGCGCACGGTTCAGCCTGCCTGTGATAGGATAAAGAGGAGTTGAAGTTAACATGCAAGTTAAATACGAAAGGAAGTTTTGAAACTTCATGGTTATATTAATATTAAACAAAAGACTCTGATTTCACATCACTGAATTCATATTCAAGTTACTGAGGCTGTTGACATTCAAGACAACAAAAAAAAAAAGTTTTCAGTTTTTGCGTCTGATTTTCATTTTTGTGACAGTTTTTCATTTTGTGACAAAAATTTAAATTTTCCAATTTAATTGTAACATTTTGCGAAAATTTACTATGTTTTGCGGACACATATAGCAGTTAATTTGAAAATTTTAAATTTCTATCCAAAATCAAAGTGAATTCAAACTAAACTTGAACTGAGTTGAAATCTGACACAAAAACTAAAAACTATTTTTTTGTTGTCTTGAATGTCAACAGCAATATCCGGCTTTGAAAAAAAAACTTTGATTTAAAAAAAATTAAATTCCAGCGGTTACTGTTACAGCAGTCACGATTTTTTTTTAAAACAATTTTGCAGTTTCTTTGCTGAGGAGTTTGACTTCACTGAGTTTTGGTTTCTCTATGCCCACGGTTCAAGAGTCAACTTTATGTTGTTTTACACCAAAACGTATGTACTTTATTTATTTAATTCAAAATTAATCATATTAACTCAAATTGCAATTCAAATTCAAGTTCGAATTTAAATTTTTCAAGTTTGCGGGTGGCACCAGGTCTGTATGTGAAGCACTAGTAGCTAAGGGATCAACTTGATTAACATGGACAGACAATGACAGATCCTAACTTATATTACTGTTCTTGCTTTTGTTTTCTTTCAATATGAAACATTTTTAAAAGCGATGCAAATCATTTTTAAAAGCAATTGGTTACCGTTGCAACCGTTACACGTACACTGAGCGAGCAGTTTCCGGTTGGGCTCTAACTTGGTTGAGGTTGGTTCCTTTTCGTTTTTATGTTGTTTTATTAATACATCAAAATGCATGCAACCTAATGTAATTTATCAAATTTTAAAATGTCAAGTTCAAATTTCTACATTCAAACTCGACTTGAAATTTTCAAGTTCAAATATTTTCCGCCTTTTTTTAGGTTAGGGGGGGGTGGTGGTTCTGTTTATTGTTTGGGTGTTGTTTTCTGTTGCATGGCTTTGGTTTTTGTGTTGAAGAGAGAATGGGTGTGATCTGACAACTTTGTTGTTGTTGTTGTTCAATTGTTGTTGTTGTTGTTGTTGTTGTTGTTGATGCTGTTCAATTGATGCTGTTCAATTGTTGTTAAATTGTTGTTGTTCTATTAATGTTGGTGTTGCTGCTGTTGTTATTGTTGTTGCTGTTGGTGGTGGTGGTGGTGTTGTTGGTGTGTGGTGTTGTTGTTGGTGTTGTTGCTGTTGTTGTTGCTGTTGTTGTTGTTGTTGTTGGTGGTGGTGTTGGTGATGTTTTTGTTGTTGTCGATGATGATGCTGATGGTGGTGGTGGTGATATCGCTATCATTATTATTATTATTATTATTATTATTATTATTATTATTATTCCTTGGAGTGTTGACTGTGACATATTTGAGGGAAATCCGGATGAAAAAACCTAGTCACACTTGCTAAACAGAGTTCCAGCCCAATGGCCTCAAGGCGTTAAACTGTGACGCCAACTCATAACCCTTTGGTGGTAGATGCTGGGGAGGAGGGTCGTTGCGCGCGTAAAAGATCTTAAACTCCGCATATGCTGGTTGATAGCCCAGGACCCAGCAGACACCAGATTGTTATGGGTGGGGTTTCGAGGCAGCTCTAGCAACCGCGCTTGGTGTATGCACTTGCACATTCGGTGACGTCTTGCAAGAGGTTGCTGGGACTGCGGAATAACCTCGGCTTAGTGCAGTCTTGCCCTCAGGAGCTCCATCGGTGGCCCCGATCATCAGGCGAGAGACTGACACGGGGGGTGGAGGACCTCGAACAAGGGTATTGGAGGCTTATGTCCGTTGAGGATATGCCATTAGCTGCATCAGTACGCCTCAGATATAGTATTGTTATTATTATTATTATTATTATTATTATTATTATTATTATTATTATTATTATTATTATTATTTTGGACACCGTGATAGCCCAGTGGTCAAGTTCTACCATCTGGGCCCTGTCGCCAGTTCGATTCCCGTCGGTGCCACCAGTATTTTCATTGAACATACCGGTCTATTTCTGGACCAGTATTTTCATTGAACATACCGGTCCGTCTGGAAGTGTTGGAACTGCCCTTGCGGGGGTGTCATTAGAGCTTATCGTCAATTCTTCGTACTCCCCTCACGGGTGAGACGATGGAGGCGCATGTGCAGAAATGCATCAGCCATTGACTGAGAAGCACTATTATTATTATTATTATTATTATTATTATTATTATTATTATTATTATTATTATTATTATTATTATTATTAGGGAGTACGTAGGCCATCGGTCCTTTCCATGGGCTGATTGGTATAAAGCTCCTAGAGTAATGTTCTATGCCGTCACTTCCTTTATTCTACCGATTGGTGTGGAGACTTTCCTTATGGAATGGAGGACTGGATGCACATGGCCTTTTGGCTCAGCAATTGGCAGGAGATACACTATTATTATTATTATCATTATTATTCAGCCCAATGGCCTTACGGCGTTAAACTGTGATGCAAATCCAACTATGAATTTTGGTGGTATGCTGGAGGAGGATCGTTGAGACCTCATAAAAGATCTTTAACTACGCCATGCTGGTTGGTAGCCCAGGACCCAGTTGTCTGTCAAATTGTTATGGATGGAGTTTTGAGGCAGTTCTATCATACATACATACATACATACATACATACATACATATACATACATACATGCATACATACATACATCATACATACGCACATACATAATAATAATAATAATAATAATAATAATAATAATAATAATAATAATAATAATAATAATAATAATAATAATAATAATAATAATAATAGTGCTTCTCTGTCAATGGCTGATGCAAATCTGCACATGCGCCTCCATCGTCTCACCCGTGAGGGCAGTTCCAACACTTCCAGACGGACCGGTATGTTCCATGAAAATACTCATGGTGGCACCGACTGGAATCGAACTGGCGACAGGGCCCAGATGGTAGAACTTGACCACTGGGCTATCACGGTGTCCAATAATAATAATAATAATAATAATAATAATAATAATAATAATAATAATAATAATAATAATAATAATAATAATAATAATAATAATACTATGTGTATTAATCTGTCATAGCTGAGTCCAAGGGCCATGCGCCTCCATCCCTCGACCCAACAGTCACACAGTGAATGTTGGGGAGGGAAGAGTGACTCTGACCATCCCTGAATAGCTACCCGCCCGGCGTGTCGGATACCTTGCAGGAAATCAACTGCAAATGATGGATGTTCCCTTTCAGAGAGTTCCACGAGACTGGATATAAGTCGAATGGAGGTACCCAAGGGGGGTAGCAGACATTTCATGCGGTCTGCCAGCGCATGAGGACGTTTTGCAGTAAGTGTCTGGGACGCCTCGAAACCCGTCACCACCCCTAGATCTCGGAATGTATATACCCCTTTGACCCCACGTGGTGTATGTCTTATAAAAACAACACAACAACATAGCCTCGGAGCCAATGGGAAGAGGCCCAACCACCTCTTCTTCCCGTGGGGCGCCATACTGTGCACCCCTCCATAATAATAATAATAATAATAATAATAATAATAATAATAATAATAATAATAATAATAATAATAATAATAATAATAATAATAATAATAATAATAATAATAATAATAATAATAATAATAATAATAATAATAATAATAATAATAATAATAATAATAATAATAATAATAGTGCTTCTCTGTCAATGGCTGATGCATTTCTGCACATGCGCCTCCATCGTCTCACCCGTGAGGGGAGTACGAAGAATTGACGATAGGCTCTAATGACACCCCCGCAAGGGCAGTTCCAACACTTCCAGACGGACCGGTATGTTCAATGAAAATACTGGTCCAGACGGAGCGGTATGTTCAATGAAAATACTGGTGGCACCGACGGGAATCGAACTGGCGACAGGGCCCAGATGGTAGAACTTGACCACTGAATAATAATAATAATAATAATAATAATAATAATGTATCTCCTGCCAATTGCTGAGCCAAAATGCCATGTGCATCCAGTCCTCCATTCCATAAGGAAAGTCTCCACACCAATCGGTGGAATAAAGGAAGTGACGGCATAGAACATTACTCTAGCTTTATACCAATCAGCCCATTGAAAAGGACCAATGGCATATGTACTCCTAATAATAATAATAATAATAATAATAATAATAATGATAATAATAATAATAATAGTGTATCTCCTGCCAATTGCTGAGCCAAAAGGCCATGTGCATCCAGTCCTCCATTCCATAAGGAAAGTCTCCACACCAATCGGTGGAATAAAGGAAGTGACGGCATAGAACATTACTCTAGGAGCTTTATACCAATCAGCCCATGGAAAGGACCGATGGCCTATGTACTCCCTCATAATAATAATAATAATAATAATAATAATAATAATAATAATAGATTATGAAGAAAGAAGAAAGAAAGAAAGTAGAGTTTAGTAACTTTCCTTCTCATACTTCGTCTTCCCACTCATTCCTACTAGTGGTAAGTTTCTATTTGAAAAGTGATTGCGGACAACAACAACAACAACAACAACAACAACAGAAACAACAACAACAACACAAAAAAAAAACGAAAAAGAGGAAGAAGAAGAAGGAGAAGAATAAGAATAAGAAGAAGAAGAAGAAGAAGAAGAAGAAGAAGAAGAAGAAGAAGAAGAAGAAAGAAGACAGGAGAAGAAGCAAGAAGGAATAAGAAATAAAAAAGAAGAAGAAAGGAAAAAGAAGAATGAAAGAATTCTGATAGGCGTTTCTAGCTATAGCAGCGAGTCGGAAATGGTCTGGTGGGCAAGGACGATCACAGCGGTCTAAACTGTGTACTGAATTTAAAATTACCACTCACCTTCAGTTGATTTTTGTTTTGGCCGGATGTCGAAATGACATATAAGTACGGTAACCACACACTTATAGTAGCAGTAACAATGATAATAATACCAATAATAACAATTGCAACAACAAAGATAATAATAATAATAATAATAATAATAATAATAATAATAATAATAATAATAATAATAATAATAATAATAATAATAATAATAATAATAATGATAATGATAATGATATAATAATAATAATAATAATAATAATAATAATAATAATAATAATAATAATAATAATAATGTATCTCCTGCCAATTGCTGAGCCAAAAGGCCATGTGCATCCAGTCCTCCATTCCATAAGGAAAGTCTCCACACCAATCGGTGGAATAAAGGAAGTGACGGCATAGAACATTACTCTAGGAGCTTTATACCAATCAGCCCATTGAAAAGGACCAATGGCCTATGTACTCTAATAATAATAATAATAATAATAATAATAATAATAATAATAATAGTGCTTCTCTGTCAATGGCTGATGCATTTCTGCACATGCGCCTCCATCGTCTCACCCGTGAGGGGAGTACGAAGAATTGACGATAAGCTCTAATGACACCCCCGCAAGGGCAGTTCCAACACTTCCAGACGGGCCGGTATGTTCAATGAAAATACTGGTCCAGACGGATCGGTATGATCAATGAAAATACTGGTGGCACCGACGGGAATCGAACTGGCGACAGGGCCCAGATGGTAGAACTTGACCACTGGGCTATCACGGTGTCCATAATAATAATAATAATAATAATAATAATAATAATAATAATGATAATAATGATAGTGCTTCTCTGTCAATGTCTGATGCAAATCTGCACATGCGCCTCCATCGTCTCACCCGTGAGGGGAGTACGAAGAATTGACGATAGGCTCCGCACGGGCAGTTCCAACACTTCCAGACGGACTGGTATGTTCAATGAAAATACTGGTGGCACCGACGGGAATCGAACTGGCGACAGGGCCCAGATGGTAGAACTTGACCACTGGGCTATCACGGTGTCCAAAACTGATAATAATAAGAATAATAATAATAATAATAATAGTAATAATAGTGTATCGTGTATCTCCTGCCAATTGCTGAGCCAAAGGCCATGTGCATCCAGTCCTCCATTCCATAAGGAAAGTCTCCACACCAATCGGTGGAATAAAGGAAGTGACGGCATAGAACATTACTCTAGGAGCTTTATACCAATCAGCCCATGGAAAGGACCGATGGCCTATGTACTCCCTAATAGTAATAATAATAATAGTGATAATAGTAATAATAATAAAGATGATAATAGTGCTTCTCAGTCAATGGCGAATGCATTTCTGCACATGTGCCTCCATCGTCTCACCCGCGAGGGGAGTACGAAGATTTGACGATAGGCCCTACTGACACCCCCGCAAGGCAGCTCCAAGCCTTCCAGACAGGCCACTACTTTCAAAGAAAATATTCTTTGAAAATACTGGTACCGACGGGAATCGAACTGGCGACAGGTTCCAGATGGTAGACTTTAACCACTGGGCTATCGCGGTGCCACTAAAGATAATAATAATAATAATAATAATAATAATAATAATAATAATAATAGTAATAATAATAATAATAATAATAATAATAATAATAATAATAATAATAATAGTAACAACAATAAGAGAGAGCGAGAGAGATAACATAACATACTATAACATAACATAACATAACATAACATAGCATAACATAGCATAACATAACAGAACATATCATATCATAACATAACATAACATAACATAACATAAGTAAAATAACATAACATAACATAACATAACATAACATAGCATAGCATAACATAGCATAACATAACATAACATAACATAACATAACATACATACATATGTGACACTGTATTTAATTTTTTTTTGGTGTGTACATGTATTTAACTAGTGTTTAAGCACATGTTTTTATGTGTAACGTGTACCTGAAATTTTCGGTATGATTTCCATTTTCGCATTGATTTCCACGAAATATCAGTCTGTGGGAAAAAATGGTAGGTGAAGGGGGGGGGGTGTTTGGAGTCGTGAATCCCTTCGGCTGGAGACTCAGGAATACTATTTTTTCACTGTTCAGGAGCGACATGGTCCTTGGTACTTCTTGCGATGCTTTTTGGGCTGTGTTTGTCACGATGTCACAAGTATTTTGCAAGGTAAGATGGCAGGTCAAGGAGTACTGGTTGTGTGTGCTTCTTGGTCCTTGTGCTTGGCTAATGTTGTGCTGGAGCAATGTGACGCGTCTGTGAAGACTGAATAACATAGTTGAACGTGCCATTGGTGTAGGAAGGTTGAATGCGCGTGTGGTTGCTGGATACGAGCTTTTGTTGTTCTGTCTGAAAGGGGGATTTATGAACGAGTGCTGGGGTTCGATGTGTAGGCTTGCTTGGTCTGGTTTGCTCTCCTATGCAATGTTAGCACCTCCCATGATATATATGTATGTTTACAACACTCACACAGCAAGTCTAGTTACGTCAAGCTGGACACGTATTGTTGGATAACGCATTCAGCAGTGCGGCCGTCTAGGCGAAGTTTTCTTTTATTCTTTACTCTCTTTCTTCTTTTCTTTGCTTTACAATACTATATCTTACATCTAGTCTGCAAATATTGGGGTTTCTGTGCATGTGTGTACATATACGTGCATGTAAGTATCGGTGAAAACCGTCGTATGTCTTGATGTGCGTAAAAATCTATACTTGTGTACCCGTAGTGTACCAGTATGTATGTAGGTATGCGTGCCTATATGTATATATGTTGAATACACATACATACATGATACTTTGATACATTACACATGAATTGTCATGTATGTCTGTGTATGTTTGGACGCATTTCTGTGTGTATTTATATTATTTTTTGCATGCTTTTGTGCGTATATGTTTCTTTAATTTGTGAGAAAAGGTTACCAAAGAAAAGTGAAGAGAAAGCAAATTACCACAAAGTGCAGAGTGCAAATATTTCAGTTAAAAGCGAAGTTTGGTTGAACAGACACACTATGCCTAACCAATTTATTACTTACTTGATGTCATGATGTGTCCAGCAGATGATTGAAGCGATGGCAAATAACAAGGTCTATGGTGGAAAATTTGTTGGTTTTGAGTTCAAGAAAAGGGAAATATTTCGGCATCCGTCGGGGAAAATAGGAATTCTCTGGGAAATTGAAAAGTGATCCGTACCATAAACATTCGACCCCCAGAGAACATGCTTCAACCAACAACAACCGGTACCAGCAACCAACAACAACCCATATTAACGTTAACAACCGGTACCGGTAGTTACAACAACCAACAACAGCCACAACAGATATCACAACAGATAGCACAACAACAACCACAAAAACAACCACTCTGACATTGCGGGTTACGGCGGGTTACGCTACCATATGTGACACGAGACCATCAGGCCGAGACGTTGCTCCCGAAGGGAGGTCCCGCGGCCTAGAGCGGCCGCCGGAGGCGATTTTTTTGTGTGCATTCCTTATGAAAAATATGAAAATTTTATTTCCGAATGCTGTTGAGTTGTTGTTGTTAACAACAACAACAACAACATATAGTGCAGTGAGCAAGCTCTGGCGTCTCGAATCGGCACGGGATGACTAGAAGTGGCGTATATCTGGGGGTATACAGAAGTATACGAGTCGAAAGCCACACACCAACTTGCCACTGATTTAGTTAATATTGTCTTTAATATTAATTAGATTGCTCTGCAACTTTTGTATTATTAACATTCAATTTTACAACAACAACAACAACAACGTTGCTGCTGCTGCTGTTGTTGTTATTGTTGTTGTTGTTGTTGTTGTTGTTGTTGTTGTTGAATTTCTTAATCAAAAATTTAAACAAAGTAATTATTAAGTGCAAGATGGTGCGTGGCTATTGGCCTTCGCTGTTGTTGTTGTTGTTGTTGTTGTTGTTGTTGTTGTTGTTGTTGTAAAATTTAATAATAATAATACAAAAGTTGTTGAATAATGTAATTAATATTGTTGTTGTTGTTGTTATTGTTATTGTCATCGTTGTTGTTGTTGTTGTTGTTGATAGATGTTGTTGTTGTTGTTGTTGTTCAATTTAATAGTAATAATAAAACTTAAAACGTTGTTGTTGTTGTTGTTGTTGTTGTACATGTTATTGTTGTTGTTGTTGTTGTTGTTGTTGTTGTTGTTGTTGTTGTTGTTGTTGTTGTTGTTGTTGTTGTTCGTGTTGTTGTTGTTTATTCTTCGCCGGAGGCGAATTTTTTTGTGGATTAGTTACGAAAAAAAAAGAAATTTCTATTCCAAATGTTGTTGTTGCTGTTGTTGTTGTTGTTGTTGTTGTTGTTGTCATCGTCGTCGTTGTTGTTGTTGTTGTTGTTGTTGTTGTTGTTGTTGTCGTTGTCGTTGTCGTACGCGTCGTTGTCGTACGCGTTGTTGTCGTCGTCGTCGTACGTGTTGCCATCGTCGTCGTCGTACGTGTTGTTGTTGTTGTTGTTGTTGTTGTTGTTGTTGTCGTTGTTGTCGTTGTTGTTAATGCAGTGACTTACCGCGGAGTCGGAACTTCCGAATCACATACTGTAATATGTATGCAGACGAGGATTCTGAATGTCACATTTTTGAATTCAAATATGAATTGTAAAAAACTTTGTTACAATAAGCATTACAGATTCATAATACTTATTTAAGTTGTAAAATCATCTTTAATAGCAGTTGAAACTTTATTTTTATGCAAACACTCTTTTAATAGAATACTTGCCACTCGTAGAGCCTGGGTGGGAAGCAGAAGAGATAGAATGGAAGAGGTCTCAAAGAGATAAGACGGAAGTGGTATCCAAAGAGATACGATAACTTTAAAGCAACGTGCAGGTAATGTTAATAACAATTTGTCAAAGTGAAAAAAGTGACTATATTTGAAACTTAAAAATGCTAGATTTATAATATATTAATATTGTTGAATAATGCTTACATGTTCAGACTTTTGAATTTTTTAAAAATTTTATGAAACTCTTGAATAAATTTCATAAAACACGCCTTAGTTTCTAAGTGGTTTGATCATAAATAAAACTTGAACAAAGAAAAACAACACCGTGACCGTGGCACTCTCTACCGCCGCTGACATAAGTACGAAGCAACGCAGCAGGAAGTAAAGCAGTTACAAAAGGCCCGGTTTGTAACGCCGGTCGGATTTTGAAAATTTTAACTAAAAAATAATAATGCATAATAAATTTTACATTAATATAATCAGATTTAAAAAACCGAAGGTGGTATCATCCAAATGTGAGCAAGGTAAAGATTTATTTCCCAAGGTAAAAATTTTCCCAAAAATAATTTTGGGGAAGGAAGGGGAGCGGAACCGACTTATACCAAAAGATCACGGAACGCGCGGAGTCAATGAATCCTAGGAGAATGGTTAATTCAATTAAAAGAGCTGCTTTCCCTTTAGCCTACACGAAGGTGGAAATTGTCGAGTTGGGTGGGTATGAGGTCATTGGCAATGACACGATGGCGGCGATCAGTGTCATGGGGAGGAGCTTTCAGAACAAGTATAGGGGACAGCAGTGGTATCGGCAGGCACTGCGGCCGCACGCAGCGATGGCACTACCAGGACATATCGTGCATGACAAGATCATGCTCTAGTTTATTACATGATTATATCAGGTTATCCATGATGACGTCATGCAAACATGATAGTAGCATGTAGTACATGAGATAGAAATTGCCCAAAAACCGTACCAGTTTTACATGATGAAATCATGTAAAACCTGAGTAACTTATGTTCACATGATAAAAACATGCTAAACATGATAAATCATGCACAAAATCCCGTACATGAGAAGATCATGTGCGCACATTTTATCGGTTTCACATGATTATATCGTCTAAAGCATGATTCCATCATGCCTTCAAACCGAGAACTAAGTGCATGATTATATCATGTATGCAAATCCATACATGAGAAGATCATGTACTCACAGTGTTATC
>WBZZ01006377.1:22500-57500 GCA_019918135.1 Paulinella micropora
ATCATCAAGGGCTACCCATCTTGGGAACTCCTTAGTTCCAAAGACTTGTCTTAGGATGACTCGCAGGCCATCAGTAAGATCGCTGCCTGCCTCTCGCTTGTCCCACATCAGTTGCTGCACCATCTTGACGTCCTGCTGAAGGGCCCACTTGTCCACAGTCGAACACCAACCCTCGAGGTCCTTCTCTGAGCTATTTAGGAGCTCCTGAAGCCCTTGATGTAGATCCATTGAGTCCCTGATAGCGCCTTCGGCCTCCGCAGTCCAGTCGGATTTGACTTGAGATGCGATGACAGGAAATCGCTTCTCCGGTAGAACACGCAGCCGTCCATAGAACTTCAGTTGCGCCGCCCGCCGCAAACGCTCCGCACTCAAAGAGCGCGCCAGAAAGAGTGTAATCCACTTGCTTGTCTTAGGACTGATGCCGAGAATCATCCTCATGGGGCGCAGCATTGCTGCCTCCAGCTTGGTGAGCTGCGATACGGGGGCATGCCAGACATCGAATGCGTACTTCAGCTTGGCCCCCACAAGTTGATTCCAGCACATGAGACGATACCTAGCTTGTATCTCACCTGCACACCACAAAGAGTACCAACCTGCGGTGGCGACTTCAGTGACACGCGTAGCCCGCAGGGCCTGCTCCTTCCACTTCAGGTCGTCGGTGATAACCACTCCCAGGTACTTGTACTGACTGGTGACACAAAGCTTCTGGCCGCGAAACAACACCACGGGCTCACCTCGCTCCCTGATACTTGGTCGTTTCGCCTTGCTCGACGTGTAAATGGGCATGATTTCCGTCTTGCCGGGCTTCAAGTTGACTTCCAGCCGGTAATCTTCCGCGAACTTGGCCACAACATTGACCATCTTCTGGAGCTCGGTGCGACTGTGAGCGATGAGGGCCACGTCGTCCGCGTATAGAAGTGCCTTGATGTCGTTCAGCCGCTTCACATCCGTGATCTTGAGGGCACTCGCCAGCCGATCACACAGCTCATCCATAAAGACGTTGAAGAGTGTGGGAGAGAGAGGGGACCCCTGTTGGACGCCTACACCCTCCAGTACTTCGGGGGTGAGTGCTCCATCAACTAGCACTTGCGACGAAGTCTGCTCGTAGCACCTGCGTAGCGTGCGCCAGAACTTGCCCCTTACACCCAGCTTCCAGAGCCTCTCAAATAGGCCATCTCTCCAAACAGACAGGAAAGCCTTGCGTAGATCGACGAACAGGACATACGACTCCCGCTTCTGCTGCTGACGCCCCTTCAACCTCTGCCAAAGGGTAAAGACCTGATCTGTAGTGCGACGCCCCGGGCGGAAGCCTCCCTGCTCTGGACGTAGCTTATCCGGGCCATCCACGAAGAGCGTTAGACGAGTAGCTAATAAGGACAGATACAGCTTACCAAGGCAACTAATAATCGAGATATCCCTCCAGTTGTCAGGATCCGTAGGATCCCCACCCTTGGGGATATTGACGATGATTCCCTTGCCCCAAGCTTTTGGAGTCCTCTCGGCTTCTCGAATCCAGTTGAAGTACTGCGTTAAGTAGCCATTGATGTAGGCGCCGCCATACTTGAGCATCTCGTTCTTCACTTTGTCCTCGCCACAAGCTTTGTGGTTATTCAGGGCACGTTGCCTTGCAAGGACCTCCGCTTGCGTGAACGGCTTGTCCAGCTCTTCGCAAGTGTCTTCACCTACCTCGTGCTCCTTCATAGCCCGGGCCACCTCATCTCTGAAGCGATCGTTCCAGTGGAACTGCCGCTTAGCTTCGGCTTCCTCCCACTCCAGCGAGCCTGCTTCTGCACAGCACTCCACCACAACAGTCGCACTTGCCGGATTTTCCCGTGGCTTCACCGAATTTTTCCGAAATTCCTCCCACCGAGCGACCTTTTCCGGCAGCGTACACGCCAGTGAGCCATCCTCCCTCTGCACCGGCGCGGAGACCTTCGTTCTGCGTGCCCCGCCAAGCCGCTTCGCGAGTAGCCAAAAGCGCTTTGAGGATTGCTCGCGTTGACATTTGACCGCTTCTTCCTGCACTTGCTTGAAGGAGGCGGACTTCTTGGCCCGAGTTGCCTTCCGAATTTGCTTGCGGAGCCGTAGCCAATTCAGACGGGCTTCCGCATTCGATTCATCCCTCCTGTATGCTGCGTAGGCCTCCCGGCGCTGCTGAATGAGCTCCTTTAGCTCCCCGTCGAACCAATTGTTGGTGAAACGGGGTCGTATACATCTGGAGCCAAGGACCCGGTGCACCGCCATTCGGAAGGACTGCGCCACTCGCTCGGTGACGTCATCTACCACCCGTTGGCTGTCGGCACCACCCGATAGGTCAAGCTCAGGCAGCTGATGCACTCCAAGCTTCTGTAGGCAATGCTGGAATACGTCATCAAACTTGTCGCGTAGATAATCCAGCGCTTGCTTCGCAGCGTGATCATTACCCGAGACACCAGCACCAATAAGCTTATCAACACGAAAGGACCTGTAAGGTTTCGCAGCCCGCTTTGGCCGGCGCTGGCCGCTCCACGTCAGTTCGGCCCATACTGCCTTGTGGTCCGTATCAAGATCATCTTCGCATACTCCGAACTTTGCTCCAGATGCCAAGCCAGGCGACGCGCAGATGTAATCGAGGAGGTGCTTGCCTGTGCCCATGCCGCGCTGCTCACGCCGGGACCACCAGTAGGACCCTTCCACTGGGCACGAGAAGCCGCTCAGATTTCGCAGGCCCGTAGCGACGAGGACAGCCGCGAGTCTCTTGCCGTTCTCCGAACGTACCGGTGCTCCCTTATCATCGACCTCCCCGTGCTGACCGACGATGCCCTCCTCTTTTCGGCTGCATGCCGGCCCGAGCTTCGCGTTGGCATCCGCCACCGTGACCACAAGACCCTTGGCTCCAAAAAAAGCTACAGCTGCCTGCCAGGCCGCATACGCCTCTGACGACTCTTCTTCCTGCGTTTCCTGGGGAAAGTAGCCGTTGCCCACATAGATATCCTGAGCGCCGGTAACACCCGAGGCGATACGCAGCCACACTTGCTGCCGGTGGTCGACGGGGGCTGACACCAGGTTGCAATACGGACCAAGGAAGTTAGCCACCGCGAATAGAACCCCACCCTTGCAGCGATTTTTCTCGCTGACCTCCGCAGGTTTTCCAAAAATCCGGAATCCATCCAGGCTGCATTTGGAAAGTTGCTTCTTGCCCATGCGGTGCTCCTGAGCCCCGATGACTAGCCAGCCCTCGTGCTTGTAGAATGATGCACATTCCGCCGTGCCTACGTTGTCGTATCCCGTTTTACCCTGCCAGTTGTGACTCGCGACGAGTAGCTTGAAGCCGGTATCGAACTGCTTGGAGCGGTGCTTCTTGGCTCGTTTCCGGACCCGACGGCCGCGCTTGGATTCCGCCCTCGTGCTGCCCCCCTCTGCAGGTGCTTGCGCAGGTTGGTCCCCCACTGCACTGGCCGCCGAATGCAGGGGCACCACATGCACATCAGCACACTCAGACACACACTTAGGTGCATCGGCAGCCAATTCCGAAGACACCACCTGCACATCATCGACACATTCTTCATGCAGAGGCAAGACGCGATATCCCGTCGCAGCTTCCTCCTTCCGGACCGCCGCTTCCCCACGCAGATGGATGAGAATAAGCCTTCGGACACGTTCCCTGTCCTGAACCTGCGCCCAAGGGCCACATTGACCCCTCTGCCGAAGAATTCTGAGAGCCCCCAGACAATCAGATTACGCCCGTCCTTGTCGTACCGATCTACCCGCCGGTACCGTCGAGGCGGCGGTGCCATCTGCCATATAGCGCCGCTCGCCTTATGTTGAAGCGCCGACCCGTGTGCCAGGTTTGGGGAGGAAGGATGACGCGCAGCTAAGATAGCCTCTCCACGTGGTTCAGGAATTCCGTCATATACGCGAGCCCTCATCCTCCCATCCTGGGACATCGGGCCAGAGCCCGTCGAAGAGGCATTCCCACGGGGATTGTCCAGGTCTTCGGCGATTCTACCTTGTCCTATAAGGGCCACAGTGGTAGCTCCGTGCTTCGCGTATTTGTAATCCATTGAGAGTAGTAGACGGCCAATGTCGCTGGCCATCACCGCCGCGCCTCTTTACGCCGAGGAAAGCGCCCGTCCATGCAAATAGCATCGGCGGTATCTGCAACACACACTACACGAATTTCCGCCGGTGTCACTGGACGCTGCCGCGTCGCTTCGTGCCCTTCGGCGCCCGCCAGCACCCCCAGCGTCGCCAGAACCTGCCTCACGCACTACACACACTCTCCATCGCATCGCCAACGCCTCTACTCTCATGCCTTATGGACTTTCAGCTGCTCCTAACAATACACATCATGAGGTACGGGTGTCCCCGAGTGGAGCCAGATCGGACGGCGTGCCGCTGAAACTCCTTCCCACACGTGGGTATAGAAGGCGCGAACCTAGCGGTACCTATAGGGTCTTACAGACAAGTATAGTAATCCCAGCCGAAGCTGCTCAGTTAGAAATGCAACGGTGGAGGGTGTGAATGCATGGGGCAAGGCATGGCAACGCAGCAAGGCACTGGCAAGGCATTGGGACCGACTGAAGCCCCTCTCCAACGTGCGCTCATCATGTGTTCCAGTTAGGCAACCCCGAAGAAGCGAAGATAGGGAGGAGACAAAACCCAGATAGGATGAAGATAGGATTAACATGAAGCCGAAATGGAGCCGAGTTGGAACATGTCAACTCAGCCCCATCTCGGCTCAATGTGAATCCTATCTTCAACCCATCTCGGTACTGTTTCCTCCGAATGCTCACCTCAACAAGATCACCAAACCGGAACTGGAAGCCCCCAGGCATTTACTCGGCAGGAAATTCGGCGAAAATGGGCTAACCAGGAAACCAGACCCAAACCAACAGCCAAGAAAAACGAGCCAACCAACAATCCAACAGACAACCCCACAACCTGCCTGGCCGAACCCCTACCGAGTAAATGCCCAGTTGAGAGTTGCGCATATCCCGGTGACCGCCCTCCCAAAGCGGTCACCTTCGTGGGGAGAGGCCCAACCACCTCCTCTTCCCATGGGGTGCCATCTTGTGCACCCCTCCAGAATAATAATAATAATAATAATAATAATAATAATACTATATCTGAGGCGTACTGATGCAGCTAATGGCATATCCTCAACGGACATAAGCCTCCAATACCCTTGTTCGAGGTCCTCCACCCCCCCGTGTCAGTCTCTCGCCTGATGATCGGGGCCACCGATGGAGCTCCTGAGGGCAAGACTGCACTAAGCCGAGGTTATTCCGCAGTCCCAGCAACCTCTTGCAAGACGTCACCGAATGTGCAAGTGCATACACCAAGCGCGGTTGCTAGAGCTGCCTCGAAACCCCACCCATAACAATCTGGTGTCTGCTGGGTCCTGGGCTATCAACCAGCATATGCGGAGTTTAAGATCTTTTACGCGCGCAAAGACCCTCCTCCCCAGCATCTACCACCAAAGGGTTATGAGTTGGCGTCACAGTTTAACGCCTTGAGGCCATTGGGCTGGAACTCTGTTTAGCAAGTGTGACTAGGTTTTTTCATCGGGAATAATAATAATAATAATAATAATAATAATAATAATAATAATAGTAATAGTGCTTCTCTGTCAATGGCTGATGCATTTCTGCACATGCGCCTCCATGGTCTCACCCGTGAGGGGAGTACGAAGAATTGACGATAAGCTCTAATGACACCCCCGCAAGGGCAGTTCCAACACTTCCAGACGGGCCGGTATGTTCAATGAAAATACTGGTCCAGAAATAGACCGGTATGTTCAATGAAAATACTGGTGGCACCGACGGGAATCGAACTGGCGACAGGGCCCAGATGGTAGAACTTGACCACTGGGCTATCACGGTGTCCAATAATAATAATAATAATAATAATAATAATAATAATAATAATAATAATAATAATAATAATAATAATAATAATAATAATAATGATAATAATAATGGTACTAGTAATATTAATAGTAATAATAATAATAATACTATATCTGAGGCGTACTGATGCAGCTAACGGCATATCCTCAACGGACATAAGCCTCCAATACCCTTGTTCGAGGTCCTCCACCCCCCCGTGTCAGTCTCTCGCCTGATGATCGGGGCCACCGATGGAGCTCCTGAGGGCAAGACTGCACTAAGCCGAGGTTATTCCGCAGTCCCAGCAACCTCTTGCAAGACGTCACCGAATGTGCAAGTGCATACACCAAGCGCGGTTGCTAGAGCTGCCTCGAAACCCCACCCACAACAATCTGGTGTCTGCTGGGTCCTGGGCTATCAACCAGCATATGCGGAGTTTAAGATCTTTTACGCGCGCAACGACCCTCCTCCCCAGCATCTACCACCAAAGGGTTATGAGTTGGCGTCACAGTTTAACGCCTTGAGCCCATTGGGCTGGAACTCTGTTTAGCAAGTGTGACTAGGTTTTTTCATCGGGATTTCCCTCAAATATGTCACAGTCAACACTCCAAGGCAGATTTACTATATCTGAGGCGTACTGATGCAGCTAATGGCATATCCTCAACGGACATAAGCCTCCAATACCCTTGTTCGAGGTCCTCCACCCCCCCGTGTCAGTCTCTCGCCTGATGATCGGGGCCACCGATGGAGCTCCTGAGGGCAAGACTGCACTAAGCCGAGGTTATTCCGCAGTCCAATAATAATAATAATAATAATAATAATAATAATAATAATAATAATAATAATAATAATAATAATAATAATAATAATAATAATAATAATAATAATAATAACAATAATAATAATATTAATAATAGTGCTTCTCAGTCAATGGCGAATGCATTTCTGCACATGTGCCTCCATCGTCTCACCCGCGAGGGGAGTACGAAGATTTGACGATAGGCTCTAATGACACCCCCGCAAGGCAGCTTCAAGCCTTCCAGACAGACCAATACTTTCAAAGATCCTTTGAAAATACTGGCACCGACGGGAATCGAACTGGCGACAGGTCCCAGATGGTAGACCTTAACTGGGCTATCGCGGTGCCACTTAATAATAATAATAATAATAATAATAATAATAATAGTGCTTCTCTGTCAATGGCTGATGCATTTCTGCACATGCGCCTCCATCGTCTCACCCGTGAGGGGAGTACGAAGAATTGACGATAAGCTCTAATGACACCCCCGCAAGGGCAGTTCCAACACTTCCAGACGGGCCGGTATGTTCAATGAAAATACTGGTCCAGAAATAGACCGGTATGTTCAGTGAAAATACTGGTGGCACCGACGGGAATCGAACTGGCGACAGGGCCCAGATGGTAATAATAATAATAATAATAATAATAATAATAATAATAATAATAATAATAATAATAATACTAATACTAATAATAATAATAGTAGTTCTCTGTCAATGGCTGATGCAAATCTGCACATGCGCCTCCATCGTCTCACCCGTGAGGGGAGTACGAAGAATTGACGATAGGCTCTAATGACACCCCCGCAAGGGCAGTTCCAACACTTCCCGTCGGACCGGTATGTTCAATGAAAATACTGGTGGCACCGACGGGAATCGAACTGGCGACAGGGCCCAGACGGTAGAACTTGACCACTGGGCTATCACGGTGTCCAAATAATAATAATAATAATAATAATAATAATAATAATAATAATAATAATAATAATAATAATAATAATACCATATCTGAGGCGTACTGATGCAGCTAATGGCATATCCTCAACGGACATACGCCTCCAATACCCTTGTTCGAGGTCCTCCACCCCCCCTTGTCAGTCTCTCGCCTGATGATCGGGGCCACCGATGGAGCTCCTGAGGGCAAGACTGCACTAAGCCGAGGTTATTCCGCAGTCCCAGCAACCTCTTGCAAGACGTCACCGAATGTGCAAGTGCATACACCAAGCGCGGTTGCTAGAGCTGCCTCGAAACCCCACCCACAACAATCTGGTCTCTGCTGGGTCCTGGGCTATCAACCAGCATATGCGGAGTTTAAGATCTTTTACGCGCGCAACGACCCTCCTCCCCAGCATCTACCACCAAAGGGTTATGAGTTGGCGTCACAGTTTAACGCCTTGAGGCCATTGGGCTGGAACTCTGTTTAGCAAGTGTGACTAGGTTTTTTCATCGGCATTTCCCTCAAATATGTCACAGTCAACACTCCAAGGCAGATTTACTACATCTGAGGCGTACTGATGCAGCTAATGGCATATCCTCAACGGACATAAGCCTCCAATACCCTTGTTCGAGGTCCTCCACCCCCCCGTGTCAGTCTCTCGCCTGATGATCGGGGCCACCGATGGAGCTCCTGAGGGCAAGACTGCACTAAGCCGAGGTTATTCCGCAGTCCCAGCAACCTCTTGCAAGACGTCACCGAATGTGCAAGTGCATACACCAAGCGCGGTTGCTAGAGCTACCTCGAAACCCCACCCATAACAATCTGGTGTCTGCTGGGTCCTGGGCTATCAACCAGCATATGCGGAGTTTAAGATCTTTTACGCGCGCAACGACCCTCCTCCCCAGCATCTACCACCAAAGGGTTATGAGTTGGCGTCACAGTTTAACGCCTTGAGGCCATTGGGCTGGAACTCTGTTTAGCAAGTGTGACTAGGTTTTTTCATCGTGATTTCCCTCAAATATGTCACAGTCAACACTCCAAGGCAGATAATAATAATAATAATAATAATAATAATAATAACAATAATAATAATAAAGATAATAATGATAAAAATAATAAACTTCTATCTGTTTCTCTCTCTCTCTCTTTCTCTCTCTCCGAGGCTCTCTCTCTCTCGTGCTATAATTTGGTAATAAATTCCAAAAATCTCTATCTTTTCGATGTGAGACATGAACTAGAATAAATGTTTGTTTGTATTTTATTAGTTAACACAAAAAAGAAAAAAGGACTTGAATTAATACAAATCTTACCGGTACGGATCCGGGGCGGTACGGGGGACCGGGCATGAAAAGGGCCGGAATATCATGTAATACATGATTTAATCATGTTTTAATACATGCTGTAATCATGTAATTTAATACAATGTGTATCATGTATTGCATGCTGTAATCATGTAATTTAATACAATAGAATCATGTACTACATGATGTCAATCATGTACTACATGATTTAATCATGTACAAAAAATGAAAATTTACAACTGTCGACATTCAAGTGATGTCACTTTTTCATAATCAACTTAATAAGAAAGTTATGTATATAAAAAAATTTCCACGTGTAAAAAATTTATAAGTATAAAAAAAGTTCCACCCCGAACATGTTTTCGTAGGTTGAACTTTTTTTATAGGTATAACTTTTTTAATACACGTATTATTATATATGGAGGCACATGTCCAGGATCTGGATCTGACTCGATGATGCCATGTCAGGACAGGAGGAAGTTGTATTGTTACAATACAATATTGTATTGTACATATACAACTTGATATTATATCGGTCTTAATATTTCATATATGTATTAATACCCGTATAACTTTATTTTAATAAATAAACAAACTTCACTTTCAGAATTATTAATACCAGATTTATTAGTAAACAAACCGTCTTCACTTTCAGAATTATTTACACTCCACCCCACCCCCCCCCCCGCCTCTTTGACTTACCATAGGGGGGGGAAGAAAAAGAGAACAGAAAGAAAAATGGAGGGAGAGAAAAGAAAGAAACGAAAAAGACAGGCAGAGAGAAAGAAAAGAAAGTAAAAAAGAAAAAAGAAAAGAGAGAAAGGAAGGATTACCAAGTGTAAGGGCAAGAGAAAAGAAAAAAAGGCGGAAAAGAAAAGAGAAAAAAGGAAAGAACTTGAAGAAATCCGAGAGAGAGAGAGAGAGAGAGAAAAGAAGAACTGACAAAGAAAAGAAAGGAAGGATTATCAAGTGTAACGGCAATAGAAAAAGGAAAGAACTCAAGAGAGGGAGACTCGGGAGAAAAGAAAACGAAAAAGAAAAGACAGGCAGAGAGAAAGAAAGTAAAAAAGAAAAGAACAAAGAAAGAAAAGAAGAAAGAAAAGAGAGAAAGGAAGGATTACCAAGTGTAAGGGCAAGAGAAAGAGAGAAAAGAAAAAAGGCGGAAAGAAAAGAGAAAAAAGAAAGGAGAGAAAAGAATAAAGAAAAGAAGAAAAGAGAGAAGGATTACCAAGTGTAAGGGCAAGAGAAAAAGAAAAGAAAGAGAAAGGAAAAAAGGCGGAAAGAAAAGAGAAAAATGAAAGGAAAGAAAAGAGAGAGAAAGAGAGAGAGAGAGAGAGAGATCGAAAGAAAGAAACGAAAAAGAAAACAGAAAAAAATTTTAGAAAATAAAAAAGAGAAAAGAGAGGAAGAAAGAAAGAAAAGAGAGAAAAGAAAGAAAGAAAGGAAGGATTACAAAGTATGAGGGCAAAAGAAAGAAAGAAAGAAAGAAAGAAAGAAAGAAAAGAAAAGAAAAGAAAAAAGAAAGAGAAAAAGAGAGAAAACGAATGGAACGAAAAGAGTTCTGAAATTCAAAGAAGCAAGCAAGAAGACGAGACAGAGAGAGACTTTGTGTGTGTGAGAGAGAGAGAGAGAGTATACGAGGATAGAAAAGAAAAAGAAGAAAAAAAAGAAAGCAAAGAAAAGAAAGAAAAGAGAGGATTACCAAGTGTAAGGGCAAGAGAAAGAGAAAAAGAAAAGAAAGAGAAAAGAAAAAAAGGCAGAAAGAAAAGAGAAAAAAGAAAGGAAAGAAAAGAAAGAGAGAGAGATCGAAAGAAAGAAAGAAAGCAACGAAAGAGAAGAAGTAGAACAAAAGAAAGAAAATAAAAAAGAAAGAAAAGAGAGAAAAGAGAGGAAGAAAGAAAGAAAAGAGAGAAAAGAGAGAAAAGAGAGAAAAGAAAGAAAGGATTACAAAGTATGAGGGCAAAAGAAAGAAAGAAAGAAAAGAAAAGAAAAGAAAAGAAAATAAAAGAAAATAAAAGAAAATAAAAGAGAAAAGAAAGAACAAAAAAGAGAGAAAACGAATGGAACGAAAAGAATTCTGAAATTCAAAGAAGCAAGCAAGAAGACGAGACAGAGAGAGACTTTGTGAGAGAGAGAGAGAGAGAGAGTATACGAGAAGGATGCAAGGAAGAGAAGAACTGCGAAAGAAGAGAAGAGGAAGACCTGTTGTCAGTCCGACGCGACGCGGGAAAGCCATCCAAGCTCCTGGCTGGAAAAAAAAAAAAGATTAAACAAAGAAAAGCAGAAAAGACGTCGGATGAGATGTCGACGTACCTGATACACAACATGCTGAAGAAAGCAAGAACAAACACCTACCAACGACACCTTGAGCTCCCTGGGCCAGTTTGAATTTTTGCACCACAAACAGGAAGCACGCAGCTGTCCGGCCAAAAGTCTGTTTACAAAAAAGGCAGCAGGTCCAGGAAAAATTTGTGATTGGTGCCCCCTTGGAGCATCGAAGTTTTAGATTTTTGGCTGGACAGCTGCGTGCTTCCTGTTTTTGGGTAAAACCGAGGGCCCCTGGGAGCATCGAAGTTTTAAATTTTTGGCCGGACAGCTGCGTGCTTCCTGTTTTTGGGTGCAAAAAGCCAAGGGTCCGTTAGTAAGTGTTTGTTCTTGCTATCTTCACCATGTTGTGTGTCACAGGTACGTCGATATCTCATCCGACTCTAGAACATGTCAGAACTCAGGTCTTTTCGGCTTTTCTTTGTTTAAGCATTTTTTTTCTTTTTTTTTTCAGCCAGGAGCTTGGATGGCTTTCTCGCGTCGCGTCGGACTGACAACAGGTCTTCTCTTCTTTCGCAGTTCTTCTCTTCCTTGCATCCTTCTCGTAATATACTCTCTCTCTCTCTCTCACACACACACCCACACAAAGTCTCTCTCTTCTGTCTCGTCTTCTTTCTTGCTTGCTTCTTTGAATTTCAGAACTCTTTTCGTTCCATTCGTTTTCTCTCTTTTTTGTTCTCTTTCTTTTTTCTTTTCTTTTCTTTTCTTTTCTTTCTTTCTTTCTTTCTTTCTTTCTTTTGCACTCATACTTTGTAATCCTTTCTTTCTTTCTTTCTTTCTTTTCTCTCTTTTCTTTTTTTCTTCCTCTCTTTTCTCTCTTTTCTCTCTTTTCTTTCTTTTTTTTCTTTCTTTTTTTTTTTCTTTCTTTCTTTTGTTCTATTTCTTCTCTTTCGTTTCTTTCGTTTCCTTTCTTTCGATCTCTCTCTCTCTCTCTCTTCTTTCCTTTTTTTTCTTTTTTCTTCTTCCGGCCTTATTCTCAAGTTCTTGATTCTTCTTTCTTTTCAATATTCTCTTGCACACGGTACTGATCTACCCTTTGTGGCCCGGCAATACATATGCACTTCATATTATCCCGAGCCCGTGATTATTTTTAATAATTTTATTGGTTTGATAGTACAGTAGTTTACTTACGAGACCTGTCTCTCTCCCTCTGTCTTTTCTTTCTTTTCTTTTCTTTTTTTCTGTAATTTCTTTCTTTTTTCTTTTCTTTCTTTATTTCTTTTCTGTCTTTCTTTTCTTTCTTTTCTTTTCTTTCTTTTCTTTTTTTCTTTCTTTCTTTCAACCTTTCTTGTCTTTTTTTCTTCAATTTCTTTCTTTTCTTTTTCTTTCTTTCTTCAGCTTTCTTTTTTTCCTGTCTTTTCTTTTTTCTATTCTTTCTTTTCTTTCTTTCTTTCTTGGCGCGGCAGTATCGGCATTGTATTTCTCTATAATTTTAATTAATACATAAATTCAAGTAGTTTGAAGTTTTCATGACTTAGTACAATACAACAAAAACTTGAAAAAATTTCAAGATACTTTCACTGAGCTGTAAAATTATTGCATTAAATTATTTTTTCTTATAATGATTTGAATTGATAAGTTTTGTTTACAAAAAATAATTTTAACCTATAAAAAAAGTTCAACCTATACAAAAAGTTCGACCGGACCTATAATGTCTATGTGCCTGTGTCTGGATGCCGGGCGGCATCAATATGTCAAGGTGTTTCAAGTGGTTAAAAATATTTTTTTGAATTTTTTCACAATAATATTATTAATATTAAAGCTTTGATTTCCGGTATGAAAATCAATGAAAATTTATTATAATTATTGAAATCTAACCTCTAACAGTGTCCGACTCACACTTGAGTCATAGTCATTTTTAGGCTGATGCCGCGTGGCATCACTGTCTTTGAGAGGGTGCCTAACTTAAAGCGTGTTTCCGCTTATTGGAGAGGGGCTTGCCGTGCTGTTTATGCCAGGCGTGACACATACGCCCTTTAGAGTTACATAGAGGCATGTTTGGTCCACAGGTCGCGCAGTGATACTCAGTAAAATTCACCTTCTTCTCTGCGTACGCATACAGGCACACACGGCATCTACGTCTCTTCGCCCTCTCCAAACTACCAGGGAAGGTGTCACCTGCCTCCCGCTTCTTCTTAACCTTATCTCCCTGAACGGTCATGAGGGTGGGTTGGGGTCGATACTACCTTCTGCCACACGGGGGAGGGGCAAGAATAGCATCTATTTCAGCCCGATCGACCTTCCTTCACAGCCCTTTCGCGACCAAGGATTTGAAATAGCCCGGCCTGCCATCACCTTTCATAAGATTAAGGTTGGCCAAAACAGTGACAGAAAATTTGAGATAATGCCTGTACGCGTTGGTGAGAATGAAGTCAATCAAAATGAAGAAATCTACCTTAGCACAATCATGGGTGGCAACAGTGAGGTTGAGAGAATTGGACCCGTGGCGAGCGGCATTGAACATATCGACCGCGTTGAAAGCTGAATAATACAAAGCTACGGCCTGGCAGCGCGGGACTTGTGGCTGTGACTGAGAAAAACGCGCATTCCGAGGTTTACCAGCCAAAGTAGTAGAGCAAGTAGCTATAATCTGCTGCTGATTATGATCGTTTTGGTTCACTGCGAGCAGCTTAATCCCATCCTTTTCGCATGTAGCTGAGGCTAAATCCCCCTTGGCCCCGCCCCTTGAGCTATGAAGTAACCTCACTGGAAACCCTGAGTGCGCAGTCTTAACCATGCCCACAAAATCACATCCCCTTTGCTTCATCTCCATGGCTGTTTTGACAGAGGCAAACCACGAATCACCGACAAAGATACTGCCCGTTCCCCACCACTGCTTCGTCAACCTAAGCGTAGTTGCAGTAGTAACCCCCAGAGCAGCCGCAAACTCTTTTTGTTGATCTCTTACTTGCCCCTCGACCATCTCAATTGCGATACAGATGCCCGATTCCACGTCACAGGCTGTATGATACTCCCTCCCAACAGGGATCGGCTTCCTGGGGACCACCATTTTGCCAGGCATTTTATCTCCTGTATACTGGCCCATGCTTTCATCAACAGTAATAATAAGTCCTGGCACTATGGATTGCTCTGCCTTCTTGCCAACTGCCTCAGCAAAAGCACGAATGGGGAGAAAAGGGTCAGTGTCTGATGAGGGGGGGCCAAATGTCAAACATCTGAAAATAGCATCGAACCGATTGAGTGGCATAAACTTACCAAAGTCATCCCCCGGCAGGCCGTCTGTGCCCACTTCACTTACCTTACCCCAGACACCTCCTGCGGCCCCTATCTGCTAATGATATACGAATTAGGAGGCCTACAAACACCCAAAACTCATCCTCTGTAAGGGGGGATCTCATACGGGGGGTTGGATCTTTTGCGAGCTCCACGGAAGTGAGGTTGAGTATAGTTGGCAACATCTCAGTAGGGAAAAAATGCATAAAGTGCCTGCAGTTGATACAAAAAAAAAATTACAAATGACGCAAAAAAACGGTAGCAAAGTGGACACCATGATTAAGAAAAAAACAGCATCAAAAACTAGACTTGAAATTATATCTTCTCTCTTCAATCTCTCTGCAAGTTTATAACATAATTCAAAAAAAAAACCAGTGACAGAATGAGGAAATCTCGAGGAGTTGTCATGCTGCTGGCATAGATAAATAAAAGTGCACAGAGGGAGAAATTTGAGTACGTACAGGGTGGGGTCGATGTCAAATTTTTGATCCATCGTCGACCTCGCCTTGTGGCGAGGTCGATCGCTGCTCGGGTCCACGGTCTGAGGACCTAAGACCCAGTTGAATCCCTTAGATATGAGTTTTGCTTTCTCTTCAGCTACTTGCTGGGGTGTGTACGGGCTGGGGTTGTAAACAGGAGGGCCTTCGTCTTCACCCCCCTCCTCATCATCGTCGTTTTCCGCCTCCACCTTCTGCTCCTTCTCATCTTCCTTCTGCTCTTGCGCCTGCTCCTCCTCTTCGTCCTCTGAAACCTCCATCTCCACCTCTTCTCCGTCACCATTTATGAACTTATAAAACCCCCCTGCCTGCAAGGGGCATGGTTTGCAGTTCTTCTCAAACACATAATAATCCTTCCCATCAAAACGCATGGTAACCAATGCTTTCTCTTTCTTGGATTCTCGTTTTTTGAGTGTCCCCAAAGCACCAATGTCAAGGTAAGTCTGATCACCAAATTTTTTCTTGACCCAGGCCCTGCCAAACTTCGCAACAGCGATCGAAAGGGTGCTGCCCATTTCCATCTCTTTTGCTCGCAACGACTTCACGTGGAAAAAAGGCAGTCTGAGGGTCAGCACTTTGAAAAAAAAAAAACTTATACTCAAAGGACTGAGCAGAAATTTTACCAGTCGATTTCTAGGGACTTTTCCTGCATTTTACTAGAGTTTTTTTCACAAAAACAGCTCCGGTTGTCTCGGAAGAATTTTTTGAAAACCGGTCACTAAAAAGTGATGCCGGCCGGCATCAGAGGATGCCGGCCGGCATCACCAGGCACATAGACAATAACAAAAGATCAAACGAATAAAAAAAGATTAACAGTAAAAATTTTCATATAAAAAATTTCTACCTATAAACAAACTTCAACCGTGTCGAACTTTTTTTATAAGTTGAACTTTTTTAATAGGTTGAACTTTTTTTATAAGTTGAACTTTTTTCATAGGTTGAATTTTTTTATAAGTTGGTTGACATCACTTGAATGTCGACAGTTATATCATGTAGTACATGATTTAATCATGTTTCACAAAATCACGGAATACATGATCCAGTGTCAAATACACAATTCTTGTGTATTTTCCACTAGGATCATGTAATACATGATAAAACACGGAATACATGATCCAGTGTAAAATACACAATTCTTGTGTATTTTCCACTAGGATCATGTAATACATGATGGGAAGTCATTACGGAAATGTCCTGGTAGTGTGGGTGAGTGGAGTGTCGGGATCAACACCGATCACGGGCACGATGTTGTTGCTGCATTTTCGGCTCTCCGACGGCTCAGTCTATATCCACAAGTTTTGGGTGGTACCAGCATACACGGGGGGCTTGTTGCGGAGCTTGGACGCGCTCAGACGAATGCGCACGTCCATCGACTGTGCGGGGTATACGGTGCGATATGAAGCGGACGAAAACGCACCGGTATACAAGATGGTACACTTGTCGACAGATGATCAACCTAAAGGCAATGAGGAGGAATGGACGGCGGGTAGTTTTGCGGCAGTGAAGGTCGTAATGTCGGAAGAGGCAGCGGCTGACGAGGCAGCATGCGAGGTTTTTGCGGTGGGGGACCCCAAGGCAACGGAGGAGGAGAGCGAATCGGAAGACGAGTGGACGCCAAATCAGATAGAGGCATTGTGCGACATGCGGCTGGAATACTTGAGAGAACAACGGCGATTGGCCACGGACGGTTTCCCGATACACGGCCGTAATTTGGGGGACCAACACAAAGAAATGGATGGCAGGACGTTGCCAATGGCACAGTACGTGGTATGCAACGTGGCAAAACCGAGTCAGGCGAAGACGGGAATTATCGGTTCCTCAAGGATAAGTGGGGGGACGATTCCATCATGGTCGACTCGGTGGCGGGAATCAACAAGGCGCTGAAGAATCGGATTTCCCTTGGGGATTTCACGATAGTGCTTCCGGTGGGCAGACGAACAGAAATGTGGTGGTACGATATCGAGGATTTCTTGGTTCAGGATCCGATACCTATACCGAGTCGGACACAGAAACTCGTTATAGCGTGTCGTTTGGGATCGAGAAAAGCGACGAGGAAATATCGGGAGGAACTCCTTACACGGGATTTGGCCGCAATCCGAGATGAAGCGTTTACTCATATTTCGGGGGTATATCATCGCACACATGCGATACGATACGCGATGATGATCGATCAGTTGGCCAGATATGCGGATCAGGAGAGGCAAACGCCTACCCTGGTCTAGAGAAGGGTTCGAGGAGGAGGGTGAGGAGGCCACGGTGGACGACATAGCGGGCAAGGCGACGGACGAACAAATCAAGGAGGAAACGGATAAGGCTTGGGCGGCCTTGAGGGAACAGGCAAAACAATGGCAGGGAAGTGAAAAGTCTAAGGAGGACGTCTTGGCGATGATGGATCAACACATGGAGGTGTTTGGGCCGTTGGAGGGTGGTTCGGTCAAGCACCACGCGGCAAGGTTCTACAGGGAGATGGGACAGGAGGTACCAGGAATAGGACGGCCTTCTCGACTCAGCTATCACGACGATAGAATTGCCAGGGAGATGACGGCGGAATTGTTGGAGAAGGGGCTGATAGAGGAGCGGTTGTCAGAATACTCCTCGCCGGTGCGGATGGCGCCGAAGCCAGATGGCACATTGCGGATGTGCATAAACTACTGGAAGATCAATCAGATCATAAAGAAGATCGAAACACCGGTGCCGGATGTGCGACGAGGGGTGGAAGTATTGCGGAAGGCGAAAATATATTCCACTCTGGATTTAAAAAGCGGGTTCTGGCAAATTCCATTGGCATGGAAAGTCGATACCTCACAGCGTTTATGGTGGGCATGACGACTTACGTCTGGAAGTTTTGCCGATGGGGCTCAAGGTGGCTCCAGGGATTTTCCAAAAGGCAATGACCGAGATGTTGGGAAGCAAGTTTCGGGACGAGGAATTTGCCTTCAAACATGGTGACACGTCAACGTATGCCTTCGCGTACTTGGATGATGTCATAATATACTCTAACTCGGTGGAGGAGCATATGGAACATCTCAGGGACATCATGCGGCGGATTAAGGCGTTCGGTTTTCGGCTTAATGCCAAGAAGTGCCACTTCATGCAGAAACGGATTCAATATTTGGGATACGATATTGAGAACGGAACATGCACAATCGCGGCTAAGAAACGAGAGGCACTGGCGGACATGCCAATACCGCAGAATAAATCCGACCTGCATTCGCTCGTGTCGTTAGCGCAGTATTACGGGGAGTTTATCCCAAACTTCGCCAACCGGGCGGAGCCCATACGGAAACACATGAAGGAATTCAAAGGGGATTGGGCGAACCCGAACGAGTGGGGAGAGAAGGTCTTGGAACCGATAAAGGACTTGCGGGAGACGATTCTGAAGGATCCGTTGACGGAAGATGGAACGGTTCTGAGGCTGCCTGACTTTGAGGCACCCTTTATTCTGGATACGGACGCATCGGCCTATGCGATAGGAGGAGTGCTTCAGCAAGCGGACGAAAAGGGGCAATTGCGACCGGTAATGTTCCTTAGTCGACGTATGTCGAGTGCGGAAAGGCAATACTGCACCAGACAACGGGGGGCATTGGCTAATGTCTGGGGCTTCAAGCGGCTGCGGGAATATCTATGGGGGGGCGAAGGAAACGAGAGTGAGAACGGATCACAACAACCTGCGATGGTTGATGTCACAGGACCATACGGAACGGTTGGCGCGGTGGCAACAGGACTTGTGGGAATACGACTTCCAGATAGAGTATATCAAGGGAAAGGAGAACTTCTTGGCTGATCACCAGTCTCGATCTGGGGGCACGGCAGAGGATAGGGGATCACGGGGAAAGACGGGGGCGGAACAACGACAACACCAGGCGCCAGAGGTGTTCACGGTCAAACCGATATGGGATGGGGAGAAGCGGAAAGGGATGAACCTAACGCGATTTAGGTTCACCACGGCGGCGGCAGTCTTGACGGTATGGGGATTCATGGACTTGGAACAAATAGAGCGGGAACCGGATTTTGAAGACCAGAAGCCGATGAACGGTATGATATACGCGGAGGAGGTGTCGGCAGCGTACAAATTTCGTACGTCGGGGGAAGGAGAAAAACAGGAACATGAGAGGGACCTCAGGTTGTATGAGGCGGCTAGTAAGGCACCATGAGAGTGCTGTGAGGAGCACGAGGACCAATGCGCGAAGGACAGTCTCAAAAGGTGAGGTTCCTTTCCTAGGTCCCGTCGTGGCTGGTAGAATGTTGTGCAAGGTGTGGCTGTGTGTTCCATTTCCGCCCAAAACTGGGGTGGCAAGTTAGCCTCATATCGCATGGCCCGGGCTGGTCCGACTGTGATGTCGTTGACCTTCTCAGCTATGGGGTTGCCATCTTTATCACCTGCAGCACTAGTCTTCCAAATGAAATGTACGGGTTTTCACCACTCTATAATTTCAGTTAGAACATCGAACTCATTGTCGCAAGTGATCTGTCTGACTTTCTTCCCTGTCTGCCTCTCAAACCACGCTGCCGCTTGCTTCAAACAGTCTACAAATTCGTTCTTGTAACGTAAATAATAATCTTTGATGTACCCCGAGTAATCGTCTGTATCGCAAAATTTATAGTACTTACCGTGAATTGACATGATCGCCCAAGGTCTGGAAGTATCTACATGTAAAATCTCACAAGGGTAACTCGCTCTCCTAATCTATTAACCTTAAATCGGGACAACACTTTAGCTTTCCCCATCATACAGGCTTCGCAAAATCTAACTCTATCCTCGCTTCCTGTCACTTTTCTACCCATTGCCTTGCCTAATGCATAGGTCTTTGGTAATGCTTTATGACCACTACACTGATGTATGACGTAAATGTCAATCGGTTTACCCTTCTTACCTTTTTCAGGATACATAGCATATAAAACGCTGCCTCTGGTTTCCTCGTTCTCACTTACTCTCGCTTGCTTGCTCTCACTCTCTCTCTTTTTGGGGATTCCCGCCCCGTCTACACCGTCTTCTTCTTCCTCTCTTTCACTTTGGGTTTGTCCTTTTCATTGTCCCAGCGATAGAGCACGTGAAAGACGATGACTGAATATATTCGCTGATGAATAAAACCGTGATCCGAATTGAGAGGAGTGCTCCGGATGTGAATCCGAAATACACACGACTAAAAGCAAGTCTGATTAAACGCAATTGACTGACTATTCCTTATGAGGAATTCCGGCAGATTGAGTTCCGGATGTCAGTAAATGACACTAAAATAGTGCCATGACTACTTCCTTGTTACTGGAACTGAACTTTACTGAGAATACAATCACTTTCCGTTTTACTCTAGAACTATGCCACGTCACTTGCAATGATTATGGTTGGAAGCACAACTAATGACTGCGCCTAATTATAATATGGACTGAATGACTGTAACTGTTCTACCTATACTGCGTCCTAACTGACCATCCATCCGTACTGATTAAAATGGTAACCGACATATTGTATTGGTAAATAGTTAAGTGCCACCTGTGCCACTGAATAACGACTAATGTGTAAAAAACGGTATTATCATAATTACAAATTTGTTAGGAAGTGCGAGGCTGTGACGCTCCCCCTTAATTAGATAATATCGTAAATGAACGGAATAAGTAAATTGTAAATACTATACTAATAGTTCTGTACACATTTAGAAATAATATATATATATATATATATATATATATATATATATATATATATATATATATATATATATCGCCCTCGGTCCGTACTGTGCAGTCGAATACTGCCAATTCATTACGCGATAATAACCATATTACATTTGAACTGCAGTCGTCGTTGGTACGTGCCATCGCAGGTCGATAGGTCCATCGCAGTTGCTAAATCGTACGTATTGGTTAATTAATTGGCAAAGGCCGTGTCAATTTGCTACCCGTAATGTAACAAGTAATGGGCCATGCGTAATCGGAGCGTAACACGAATAAAATTAAAATTTTTGCGAGGTTCGTGACGTCTGAAGGGTCGGAATCGTCGATCATAATTGCCCGTCGCGTTGCCCAAAGATATCGCTCGATTGCCGATGAGCCGATGAATAGCCTCGCCATGCCAGTCTGCGGTGCGATAACTTCATTGTCCGCTCATCAGTCCATGCTGTCGTTGTGCGCTGAACATGCGGAGTCGAGACGACGCAGATGACGCTGAGTCAAGTCGGGTGCGAGCTTCGATCGCGTAGGTCGGTTGCCGGGCTGTTCGGACTCCTTCGTTAGAACCGGGCGGGTCGATTTCTGAATTTGTATCATATATGTTCTATCTCATTTGTAACCTTATATGAAATGTGACTTAGAAAAATCCGAGTCGTCAGTACGACTATGATGTCTCGAAGTTGGGTTAATAGAAGGTAACATAATAGAAGCAACATAAATGAAAAATAGTTCCATTATATCAAATATTGCATTTGAACATAAAACATGTTGCAATGTCATATATCAAATGTATTACTAACTTCGTATGAGACGTCATTCTCAGTTAAAAAAATGAGTGCGTCTATCGCATATTCACGTCTTACAACGTTAATCATGCAACTTCATAAATACACAAAATTACTACATTAAAATTAAGATCTGTATGCGTCTATCCGACTTGTGACGAAATTGATCAAGCATTTCAATATTAGTAACGAATAAGAAGTGCTTATGTACATGAAATGATGCGAAATCGACAGATCGGAAGCAATGTCAACAATTCTACCTTTGTGAGATGTATCTATCCTATACTTCCCTGATTCCGATCGATGTTCGATTCGCGCGTCTGAAAGAACTACTTGATTAAGAAAAATGATCAGTAAGTTAACAAGAACATACCATATCTATTGACTATGCTGTTTTCTCTCAAAGGTTGCTCCCCCTGAGCCTATTCTATCCTGCGGCTAAGTCCTGTGACTTTAGCTCGCTTTCCATGCTCTCTTCTCCCTAAGCTCCTATCTCAGCCAACGAACTCGTTGCATAGCTCGTGCGCTTCTCAGAGTCGGCTCGGGCCTTCTTACACCTGAGTACGATACATGCATATGCGAAAATTGGCTTAAATGACGGGTACGAAAATTAACGTATTCGTTGATCACGATAAAATTTGAAATTAACAATATTACCGTTGTTTATTCTATCTTAATCGTGAATTCATCCAAAAGATAATCCATCTGTTCTTTAGGAAGGTGCTTAGTTAAAACATCACCGATTTGCTCATCTGTACTTACTTTCCGAAATTTTACGATTCCGAGAGTTTCCAGTTCGTGCAAATAGTGTTCTTCCACGAGAAGATGCTTAGTTCGCGGTCCCGCTAAACCTCGCTGTGCTGCTAAGATTGTTTGAGCATTATCTTCGAACACATCAACGGGATTATTCTGTGCTAAGCCTATCTCTGTGAGAATGTTTTTGACTGCCATCATATCGCAGAGCGCTTCGTTAGCAGCGATGATTTCGGCGTCATTGGAAGAAAGAGCTACCTTAGTTTGTCTCTTCGACAACCAAGCTACTGGGCTGCCGCCAACGAGTATTACGTAGCCGGTTCGCGACTTATCCGTCTTGAGACACGCTTTGTGCGCGGCAACCTGATAAACGGAAATTTGTTCAACCAACCCGGATCTTGTGCCCGATTTGAATCGCAAACCCCGTAAAATTTCAAGTAGCGGATGCATTTGCCTAATCGCGCGTAAGCAACTCCCGCGTCGATTGTCTGCATAACGCTCGCGGCGTTTACAGCTTCATCGATGTCCGGTCTTGTCATCTTCGCTAGAAATAGGAGACTACCGACTATCTGGGGAATTGAAAATTGTCTGAGCTTGCCCGAACTGTGCATCGGGGCAGGATCGATTTTTGTACCCGGGGTAGCGCTTGGCTTAGAATCAGCGTAGCCAAAGAACTTAACTATCTTCTTCGCGTATGTGCGCTGGTGCACAATTATCTCTCCGTCCTTCTGTTCGATCTCCATGCCTTTGAACTCTCTAGCTACGCCTAGCCTTTTGATCGGGAATCGCTTCTCGAGGCTATCGCAAAAGTAGCTATAAGCTTTCTCGCTGGGGGCAATGAATATAAGGTCGTCTACGTGAAAGACACCCATTATGGCTTTGCTAACGTGTACTCCCTTTTGAATGAACATGCAAGGCTCTGCCTTAAGAGGCTCAAAACCAAGCTCTCGTAAAAGTTATGCGAATAGATCGTACCACCTCTTGCCTGCCTGTGGGGCTCCGTATAAAGCTTTAGTGATCTTAAGAACCATCCCTTCGCGTCCTTTCTCGGTTACACCGGTTGGGGCGCAGCATACACCGGATCTTTCATTAGCGCATTGAGGTATGCGTTCTTGAAGCGGTATATATTTTGTTGCCTAAGCTTACTGATAGTTTGAATAACAGTAAGACTGATCTATGGTTGGCACATGGAACGTAAAGCTGTTCGGGGTTATAACTGATGCCTGGCTCAAGTTGATCTCCCCGTAAAGAGAGTCGTGACTTAACAAATTTTACGCCCGCTTCGTCAGTCTTAACTTTATGAACCCAAAGTAAACCTACGGGTTTGACTCCTGCCTTCCTAACTTCATCGGCCGTCACTCATTCATAGGTTTTGAACTCCCTTAACGCTTTCAGTTCATTATCGATTCCTTTTTGCAAGTCTTTCAGTGTCATTCCTTCTTCAACTAAGTCTGTGGGTAGATGAGTATAAAATAACCACTCGCTTGCTTTATCATGAGAGATGCAATCATCCATATCATTCAATACATCATTCATGAGCGTAACATGATGCGTGGATGTAGAACTTAGGTCAGTTTGCTTTCTCTCCCTCTTGCCGTTAACTATATTGGCTGAGCTAACACTGTTGCTTTGCTCCCAAGTTAGTCCTTTCGGCGGGGGCTTCTTCTCAATGTACCGGTTTGGATCGGTATGAGGCTCTTCTGGGGCAGTGACATCAGATGAGGGTATCGGTCCTGTACTAAGGTTTGTGTCCTGATCGTCAGCTAAGCTTTGTTCAATACTGATCTCGTCTTGCTGGTCTCATTTCTGCTCTTCCTGTAATCCTTGCTCGTGAGTTGGCGAATCTGGTCTCATCGCTCTCTCAAGTGGTTGGATTGTCGTATGCTCGTGTGTCGTTTCTTTGAAGTGTGGTTGTTGATCCTCATCTTCATCGTCTAGAATGGCTTGGATTGGTAAATGTTGATCTGTGGTGATCGTGTCTTTCTCACTCTCCCCCTCAGATTCGTCACTCCAATCTATCTGGGCGGTTACGCCTGACAGTGGTCCTATTTTGCGCGGGTTAAATCTAGCATTACGAACGCCAGCTATTACTCGCTTGCCATCCCATACACGATACAATTCTCTATGTATGTCGTATCCTACTAACGTAACTACTTTGCCGGGCATAGCTCCCTTGCCGTCTATCTTACCTATGTGCATTACTTCTCTACTACCGATAGGTTTTAACTGATGCATTGGGGGCTTTCTACCGAAAAGCTGTTCGTATGGGGACATACCCTTACGGGAACCAGTGGTTGCCGGGATGATGTTCCAAAGCGTGGATGCTGTGTGTTCCATTTCGTCCCAAGAATTGGGTGGGAATCCAGCATGAATGCGCATAGCGCGTGCGGGTACTCCTGTCGTTTCGTTCATTCTTTCCGCTACTGGATTGCCATCTTTATCTCCTGTAGCTGCGTATTTCCTTGACTTTATTACTTGTTTGTGTTTCAAACAAGCTGACTGCCTTCTTGAGACAAGTAGTAAACTCATTCTTATGGGCAAGATAGAAATCTAGCGTGTAACTGGAGTAATCATCAGTCACGGAAAATTTATATCTCTTGCCTGTCCTTGACATTACACACCAGGGACCTTGCGTATCTAGGTGTAATATCTCTCCTGACCTATTGGCTCTGCGAATATGATTAACCGCAAATCTAGGAAGAACCTTAGCTTTGCCGATCATGCATGGTTCGCATGTAGCGCACTCTTCCTTAGCGCTTTCCAAAGTTCCTCTAGATCCAACTATTCTATAACCAGCCGCATCTGCGAAGGCAGTGGCTTTTCCGAAACCGAAATGTCCTATACTAGCATGTAGGATATCTATTTCTATTGGCTTCCGTTTGTCAGTGCTAGCGGGGTACTTAACAAACAAGATTGCGTTGTTGGTCCTATCACTATCTCTATTCTCGCTTAGCTTGAATCTATCACTATCTTTGACTGATCTGGGGCTTCCCTCCCCGATTACCCCAACATGGATTCGCTCTTGGGTGCTCCTGAGGGAACATACCGCTGATTGATGCGAAGCGGTTTGTCCTTCTTCGTGTCCCATCGATACAATAGAGACTTTGTCAATCTCCCCCTGACTAGTATATCCCTGCGGTTTACCTTTATGGGTTTCTTAAGGATAAACATCTGGCCATTTTGGTGTACCACAGCTCTGTGGTGAAAATGATACATGGGTCCAGTGGGTGCAATGTTGATAGGCATAGAGGGGTCATAGTACGCTGACTTTGCTATAAAATGGCGTTTGGCATTACCATCTACTCTAGCTAGTTGCATCATACCTGCCTTCTCTATCTTTCTCTCACCATTTCCAGTTTTGAAGTTCACAGGTCTTACTTTCGTCATGTTCGTAATTAAATGAGAATCTTGACAGATGTATTGTGAGGCTCCACTATCCTGGTATGTGTGTGTCGGGTTTGTTCTGTCTTTCGCGTTGATCAATACCATCGCCCTGTCTCGCGCTACTGTACTCACGTCTTTCTTTGTCTTGTGAGTCACTGTTGCTGTGTCATCCTCTTCATTTTCTTCTTCGTCTTGTTCTTCTTCTTCTTCTTGTTCTTCCTCTTCTTCTATCTCCTCTGACGAGTAAGCTGCGAGTGCGTCCCTGAGTCTAATTTCGTCTGAGTTTCGTTCTTCGTTGCTGTTGAACTCGTACATCTCATCATCTTCTTCTTCTTCTTCTGACTTTTCTTCTTCCTCTACTTCATCTATTTCCTCTTCTTCATTGCGTGTTGAAGGGAATAGTTTGCGTTCAGTAGTTGTGTTGGAAGGAGGGGATGCTTGTGGCAATCCTACTCTTTCTTGTGCAGTGGAATGAGTGACAATGGGGTCTTTTTCAACCCTGTAGGGGCTAGTTCTTCTTACTTTGTGAAGTACGTAAACTGCCTCTATTGCTTTCATCACGTCTGTGAGAAAATCGTCTGGCTGTTCGTCTGCTGTCCACACTACTTGTCTGTCAATGGACAAACTTGCGTCATGACTTCTGCTAAGTGTGCGAGGGTGTAGAAGTAGGATTAGGCCAAGCCTGAGCATTTACCACTACTAGACCTGCCTGCCTGAATGCATGACTAGTAAGGTATCTACCTCCTGGGGTGCGAGGGGTTTGTCTGTTCTGGTGTTGTGTTTTTGAAATGTTGAGGAACGTACGTGACAGTTACGGGCGTGGGTACTTCAGGTATTGGACTTTCTGGTATTGGCCTTTCAGGTGTTGGATGTAGTGGGTGGGGTTGTTTGCCATGCTCTACTGCTCTACCAGCTAAGCTATTCTGTCCACTACCGTACACAACCTGTTGGATCCGGTCCGTTTTTTCCGCATACTGTTTCGTCAGGTGGTTGAGTTTGCGTGACGGCAGTACCTGAAACTCGTGCGCCTTCACTGCGGGGTAATAACACCATTCTTGGTTCAGCTGATTGTAACCCTGAATGTTGCCGTACAACTCTAGGTACTGTTCTGCTACAGCTATCAGTCCTGCTTCGTCTGGGAACTTGCTATTCTTACTAGGTCTTTCTACTGCTGGTCTTGCTAGGTCTATAAAGGGAAATAAAGGGTCCTGTTCGGCATGATAGCCGCAAAACGAACCATATGCGAACCGTTTCGCCATGAGATTAAGGGAACCGTAAAGTTTGGGGTTGCGAGAAATCCCACACTGTTCTCCTTTTGTGTTCCTACCTTGACACCTAGGGTGCCCGTTCTTATCTAGCTGCTCATATACTAGTGTTCTCTGCTTGGGTGTCAGAGAGTAACCAGGCTTGAGATTTGCGTAGATAGGGTGTGGTGGTGGCTCACATCTTCCCATGCGTTCAGTCTGTGACTGTGTCTGTGGATGAGAGGGTAGTGGGTGGCGACTGTGCTCTTTCACTCTTTTTCTCCATCTTCTGTGAAAGTGTGACTGTGGATGAGAGGGTAGCGGGTTGTGCCTGTGCTCTTTCACTCTTACTCTCCATCCTCTTTTTCTGCTGTTTCGTAGATGAGAGGGTCATGGGTTGTGCCTGTGCTCTTTCACTCTTACTTTCCATCTCTGCCTGCTGTTGCTGTTGTCTACGAGCTTGCTGTCTGCTGCTCTGCCGTCTATTGCTAGTCTATTGACTGCTTGTCTGTTGAGAGCTAGTCTGTTGGTTACTGACCTGTTGACTGCTGTCCTGCTGTCTGCTAGTCTGTTGACTACTGCTGCTTGTCTGTCGACTATTGTTCTGCTGTCTGCTAGTCTGCTGACTGCTACTAGTCTAGTCGGTTGACTACTGCTGCTTGTCTGTCGACTATTGTTCTGCTGTCTACTAGTCTGCTGACTGCTAGTCTGTTGATTGCTGCTGCTTGTCTGTCGACTATTGTTCTGCTGTCTTCTAGTCTGCTGACTGCTAGTCTGTTGATTGCTGACCTGCTGAGTGCTGACTTGCTGAGTGCTGCTCTGTCTAGCTGACCGTCGTCTAGCATTAGGCTTCTCTTCCTCTTCAGGGTCTAAGCTTCCACCCATGACAACGAACACAGAGGGAGAATCTTCCTCTTGTTCTGTGCCATCCTGTTCTTTCGTTTCAGGCTTTCCTTCTCCTTCTTCCTCGTCCTGTTCGCCAGAGGCTAGCTCTGCGACAGCGACAGTGGATCTTGGGGAGTTCTTAGAGGGTTTTGTTCCTGCCTACATTTCTTGTCAAGAGGGCAATCCTTACGGGGTGTTTACCTTTGCCTTTCTTGCAGCTATTCTTAGTGCAGCTGTGTTTGCACTCAAACGCTTATGACCTGCCCGTTGCAGTTGAAGCAACGTCTTGTTTCGCTGTCTGAGTGTTCAGACACGAATGATCTTTCTGTGGTCTTGCGTTGTCCGTTAGTTTTGTCAGGGGTTTCGCCTGCTCCAAGGGGCTTTTTCTGAGTTCTCTGTTTCAGTTTATACTTAATCCAGATCTTTCTGAGCATGTCTTCTACTTCAGAGTGAGCAGTAATCCCCTTGTTTTCGAACTGGATCATCAGGGCATCTAGCCCTCCAAAAGCCGGGTGGTAGGAAAGTTTATACAAAAGCTGTGCGGTGAAAAATTCGTTAGGGATTTTACCACCATAGTCTCTCTGTATTTGAAGTTCCGTTAGACGGTTTTCGTCTAGCCAGTAGGCAATGTCTCCCTTAGGGGTAGCGACAATGTACTTTTGCCATCTTATGATCATATCAAGAAGTGATTTGCCTCCATACCTTTTTTCCACTAAGACTAACATGCCAATGGGGCTTCTGTCTTCCACTCCCATGCACATCGTCACTAGGACTGGTGCTTTGAAAGCTACAGAGACGTAAAGTCCCAACCTACGCATTCGTTGTGCATATTGTTTGTCTGTCTTCTTTTTTCTGGAATGGGCTCTCTTCTTGGTTGTCTGTGCTCGTCTGGCCTTTCTCTCTCTTCCACTTCGTCGTCTGTTTTCGTGAGTGCTGAGGTACTACCTTTTTGAGCACCGGCAGTTTGCCTTGCTGTTTAGGCTTGTCCTTTTCGCTCTCTTTCGGGGGTTGTGTTTCTTGCTCGTCATCTGATGACTCTGACCAGTCTTCTGCAATACGGATTTCGGTAGGGTCGTAGGGGAATTTGGCTATGGCTTTGTCCGGTTCCTCGAACACGGAGGCTACCATGTCTCCCAATTCTGCGCTGTCTCCGTAGGTAAAGGATTGGAACTGAAATTTTCATTCCTGGTAAAGTCGTTCATTGGGTTTGAGCGTGGGTACGCTTCCAAGGTTGAGTAGTTTGGGGGCCTGTATCTTTCTCATGAGGTCGTTAGCAATCAAGGCTGCATAACCGTGAAAGACGATGACTGAATATATTCGCTGATGAATAAAACCGTGATCCGAACTGAGAGGAGTGCTCCGGATGTGAATCCGAAATACACACGACTAAGTCTGATTAAACGCAATTGACGGACCATTCCTTATGAGGAATTCCGGCAGATTGAGTTCCGGATGTCAGTAAATGACACTAAAATAATGCCATGACTACTTCCTTGTTACTGGAACTGAACTTTACTGAGAATACAATCACTTTCCGTTTTACTCTAGAACTAGGCCACGTCACTTGCGATGATTATGGTTGGAAGCACAACTAATGACTGTGACTAATTATAATATGGACTGAATGACTGTAACTGTTCTACCTATGCTGCGTCCTAACTGACCATCCATCCGTACTGATTAAAATGCTAACCGACATATTGTATTGGTAAATAGTTAAGTGCCACCTGTGCCACTGAATAACGACTAAGTGTGAAAAACGGTGTTATCATAATTACAAATTTGTTAGGAAGTGTGAGGCTGTGACGGAGCATGCCAGGCGTAAGTCTCCCCCTCACGATCACGTCACTCTCTTTAATTCTTATGGAGTGTTTTAGGATTAGTAGTTGCCCATTCTGGTGAATGATAGATCTGTGGTGATTGTGGTCCATGTTTCCAGTAGACATAATGTTGACTGGCACCCTGTTGTCTAACAACATATCTTTCTTTACCAAAACTGGCTTTCCCGATCCATCTATTCTTGTCAACCGCGCTTCACCCATGTTTCGCACTACACCTCTCCGTTTCCGGTGACTAAGCTAACGGGTTCGATCTCTCGGACGTTGTGTAAGAGGTGCGGTGTACATGCTATATCCCTTGACGATCCGCAGTCTTGAACTATCATCTTTTTCTTGCGTCCTACCGTCTCGCTATCGTCTACCATGAGATTGTGATCTTGCTCCTCTTCCTCCTCATTCTCTTTCTTTTGGACTCTGTCCTTTCTTTCTCTCTCGAATCTCTCCTCATACATCCAGTGAAGCTCTTCTCGCGCTTCGCAGTATGATCCGAAGCTTATAGGAATTCCTGACCTCATCTCCTCAGAGGTTCTAGAGTGTTCTAGGTTTTCCGGATCAAATCGTCATCCTCCTCTATGTCTGAGTGTCCGTCTATCTCCCGTCTCTTCCTGTCAAACTCTTTCTTCCTCATTCCTGCCTGTTCCGGGCTGAAGAACTTGCATTTGTGTGCATCTCCTGAGTGTAGCTTACGCAAATATGCGTTCAGTGTGACCCCTCTCGCTTCTACCTCATGCCATATCTTCATAAGGTGGGGCATCGATCGCACGATAAAAAGAGCAAATTGATTGTCGTGATTCTTAGCTAAGTCGAGTATCCCATAATCTATTATTGCTTAGCCTAACAGTTCTGAGTAAAGCTCGTTCTCTTTGCCGTCCGGGTCGTAACACAAACACTCTTTCACTACTATCGGTTCTGCTCCCTTCGTCAGTGCATATAGCAGCCTAGCTATTTCAGTCTTCTCAGGTCTTGGATGTCCTTCGCTATGTCTATACTCATACTCCCACTTAGCTCTTTCCTCAGCTTTCGCACTTTGAGTATTCTTAGCTGCTCGTTTCTCTATGATTGTCTCTCTTGTGGTTAGTGGTGTGCCTGCTGCATGCTTTAGAAATACCTCGTTTACAGCCCAAAACACATCTGTCAACAGTCCACCTGCCTCTGCTACTCTCTCTCCTTCCTTCTTCGTCATCATCACGACATCTCCCGTTTCATCGTCCAAGATAAACAGGTTGTTCAGCTGTTCACTTATTATCTTAAAGTCTTCAAAGCTTATTACTTTTCCGTGCTCTGTGTCTCTTTTACTGCTCTTCCCCACAGGTGTTTGTGTGTGTGTGTGTCACTTGTCTGGTCTGCCTGTGACTCTACACTGTCTCCTACTCTATCCAAAGGAGACGGACCTTGTGGTAGTAGCGATGGGGGCCAAGACTTCCCTTCTCTCTTTCCTCCTATACGCTCCACAGTCTCAATGCAAGCAGTCTCTCCTCCAGCTCTAGTCCCGCCGGTCCGTGCCACTTTTCCTGGCATTACAGCATCATTCCGTGAATCTGTACTAACTCCTTTCTTACCGGGTTTTTCGACACTTTCCTTGTCTTTTTCTCCGATATTTGCGGGACTTAGCGAGTTTTTCTTCACGGGATTTGCCGTATCTTTTTGCTCTTCTTTCCCTCCCTCGCTCTCAGTATGCTCATTATCTCACTCTCTGAAGGATAATCACAGGAAGGACGTGGGCGACGTGAAGGGTCTTGTGCTAGGTCAATAGCTGGAAATAGTGAGTCCTGACGGGCATGATAACCGCACAAATCTGCATACACTAGCCTCTTTGCTGCCTCACCTGCCTTGCCCCAACTCCCCCCCCTGTCCAAACTTAACCCCACACTGTTCTCCCTTCCAGTTCAGCCCAGTACAGCGAGTGGTTAGTGTGCCTGTGGTGTGGCTCTTAGGAGTGGATGTAGCGGGTTGTGGTGTTTCGTTCTTTGTCTGTCTAGAGTTCTGAGGGGGTGTGGGTGTCGGTTTCTCGCTTGCTTTCCGTTTCTCTTTCTCTTTCATTTGCGAGGGTTTTGGTTGCAATGGTGGGTTGCACACGTTGTGTGTCTTGTGAGGCTGTGAGGGCAGGAGTAGTTGTTGTAGAGGTGTTGGGGTGTTGAGCACTAGTGAGAGTGCGGGGTGGAGGATTGTGGGGTCTGTCTCAGAGTGTGTTTCGAGCCAATGGAGCACTCGACAGTTCCCCCCCCCCCCCCCCCCCACCCCCACCCCCACGGGCTCTTGTGGGTTGATCTAAGGGTTTGTTCTCACTTTGCTCCTTTGGAGGCTCACTATCCTCCTCGCCCTCTTGCTCTGCTTCACGAGCAATAATGCTTTCGCCACTTTCTATGTTTCCCTCCATTATGACTAGCCATACTCTTCTTCTTCTGAGCCGTCCTCCCCTCAGACTTATATCCTCCTTCCTCCTCACCCTCCTCTCCTACTTCTCCCCTTAAGAGTAACTCCTTTGGCTCCTTTCTTTCGAAATTTGCAACTCTTGTCTCTTTGCTTCCCCTTTGAGGAGTCAGAGTGAGCTGACTTTGGACTAGTTCGTTTGGGGCTTGACTTTTGTTTGGGGCAAAAACGCTGAGTGTGTCCAGTCTGATAGCAGTTATAGCATGTCGCTGTCAGCCACCACTCCTGCTCTGAACTATCACTCCCACTCTTTTTGCCCTTGCCCTTCCCGATCTTAGTCCATTTCTTGTTCTTCTCTCTCTTTTCTCCTTTCTCTCCTCCCTCTCCCTCTCCAAACAGTAGATTCGCTCCCTTACCCTCTTTCTTTCTCTCCCTCTCCTTCTTACGCTCCTTCCTCAATCTCTTTTGCTTCGCATCCCACAGCACGTAAATTTTCTTTGCCGACTCTATTATTTCATCGTGTGATGGTCTGTTTGCTGCCGCTAGTCTGTAGTAGTAATTGAAAAATGTTGTTCCATAAGCTTCGTGTTCAGCTGTTGGAACTAATGATTAATTATTAGTTACGGACCGGCCGTATTAGAGTAACGGTGTCGTTAGAGCCATTACTTATGATCCGGCCAATCAGGTTACGTGGCGCCTTGTTGGCGCCCTCTCATTAAAGTTGTAGTCTGCATCGAGAGTGTCGTAGCAGTCATAGATTATATTAATAATAGTAGTCTAACAGGTTATCGAGCCTTGATTAGCGAACTCTGCTTCAGCAGCTTTAATCAGTTGCACTTAGTCTGGAAGAAGAGGCATTAGGAAAGTGCGAGGATCGACGTGCAGCAGGCAGTCGACACCACTTCGTGGGTAGGCAGAAGGCACCCACCCCAAACGTGTCTATCGGCTAGACAGCATAGCGTAGACACACCAACCTACTTATCCCTAATAATAATTCCCCCGTTTCTACTTAATTGTAGGAAATTATTGGTAGTTGAGTTGACTCCTACCTTCCGCACTTTGATCCAACATGGCTTACTCCATGTTCGGAATGCCGACGAGCAAAGGGTTCAAGGTGGATCCTCCGCCTTTTAACAGCAAAGACCCAGACTGGGATAATTGGGAGTATGGGTTCCTTGCAGTTTTGGCGATCTATGACCATTGTCAATAGGGGAGCTACCTCCCCATAAGAGACACCCTTTGTTTACACAAGCGAAACTGACAGCCACTTTCAACCTACCTAGCAAACCTCGCAAAGAACCACCCCTTTCCCCTACCGAAGACAGCGAGGATGAAGATCAGGGTAAAAGGATATGTTTTGAGTTTGTGTTTTCTAATGTTTCACAGAATAGTAGTAGTGACGTAACTTGTTTAGGAACGGCAGTAACTTAATGTTAATTTACCTTGTTCCAGGGGGTGTTGGAACTAATAATTAATTATTAGTTACGGACCGGCCGTATTAGAGTAACGGTGTCGTTAGAGCCATTACTTATGATCCGGCCAGTCAGGTTACGTGGCGCCTTGTTGGCGCCCTTTCTCATTAAAGTTGTAGTCTGCATCGAGAGTGTCGTAGCAGTCATAGATTATTATAATATTATTAATAATAGTAGTCTAACATCAGCTAGCTTCTCTAACAGTCCGTTCACTGCCTCATCTTCTCCAAATTCTGCTCCACGCAAGGCTTCAAGCCACTGCTTCTGGAGCTGATGTTGGGTCAGATATTCTTCCATATCTTGTGTCGGTCTGGTCTCTGATCTTTAAAGGCTTTCTGCCCGACTTATATTACCGTATTTTTCTTTTACGATGCCGACTTTTTCAAACGGGCAATGTGCCTTTTTACTGCGAAGGAATCGAACCACTTTGGTTTCCGAGAATGCAGTTGTAACGAGAAGTTGAAACATTCTGCAACGATGCAGATATCGTTGCTCGTCTTTATACTTCTTCCTTCTCACTAAACATGTAACTTGACGTCTTTGTTGCTTCTTGTCATTGCCCTTTTCGTCCTCCTTTTCGCTCTGTCTTCCCAAGCCTTCATTTCTTCCTTCGATAGATCTTTCCAGTTGTCTGGTTTCTCTACCGCTACCTTCGCGTCTTGTGCTGTCTGACTACCTTTCTGTCTCGGTTGTTGTGGTTGTGTTTCATCTTCTTCATCTGATCCCTCCGGTGTGTCCACCTCGTGTGGTTCTCTCTGCTCATCCATTTCCTCTGCCTTTCTCATGCTGTCTCTGTCGTAACCATATTTGGTCTTCGCTGCCTTATGGTCTTTAAAGGCATCATGAAACATGTCTCCGAGAGTTGTGCTAACACCATAAGCGTATTCCTCTATCTGAGAGTAGCAACTTTGCAATCTTTCTTGTTTCCGCTAAACAGCGGAGTGTGAGACAACAACTGTCTCATGCTAAGTGCATTGTGCCGAAATTCGCTATCCCAGCGGCTCATAACAGTAGGTCAATACCCGGTCACTCACAGACATAATACCTTACACGCAGGTTTGCTGAGAGACTCAGTTAGAAGCCACGATACCTATCAACACTTTTAATCCGCACGTAGATAGCAGAACTGACTAACTCAAATGTAATAATAAAACTGAAATAAAGTCCGCACGACTGTAATTATTACTCAATGGTCAGTGTCCAATCCTGAATGCAAATATTGACCGTTACGTCCGTTACAATAGTTGACTAGAACTATATTATCATTCTACTATACGAATAAATTACTTCACAGTCACAAAGTAATTACTAAAAGTAAAAACGTAGTTGTCCTATCAACGATATCAATCTACTGTTGTGGACTGAGTGTATATCTGCCTCCACATAGTGGTTCCAGTTCTTATTCAGTTCATCATTACCTACCATTCATTATATTCTCAGTTTCAGTATGATTATTGTATTGTCATTAAAGTCTATATTCTGTACTAGATACGATACCTACTTTAGCTTATGAGCCTTGGAGCGTGAAGATTTGTGAAACCTTAGGGAGAATCCCCAACCGAAGAGAGCTGAAGCCAACACACAGAGTGACATTGTCTTGTTCGTGGTTGACTTCAGAACATAACTTATATATTTCTGTT
>WBZZ01006377.1:65000-68171 GCA_019918135.1 Paulinella micropora
AGGGATTCCGCCCAACGATAATTCAAAAGGGACATCAAGCACTCCGGCAGTGTCTGAATGGTCCACGCATTGTAATCCTTGTCTCTGGGAGTAATTGTATCATCCCATGTCTTGAGACTTTTTGCGTCTTTATATACTGGCAGATAATGTCTTGCCTTTGGATCCTAAACCGGGTCCATACTTCTCCAGAACTGGAGTATCGGTTGTACTATCTTTGCGGCTGATGATATTTTGAGTGTCAGTGTGACACGCATCTGTCGTGGGACCGCCACGACCCGCATCAAGTATAAGTCTGAGAGAGTGTCATCAGCGACATGTTGTTCCGCTGTTCTCATCAGATAGAAAACATTTTTCACCCATGCGATGGTTGCTATCGCATCGCCTTCCTTCCATCGCTCATGGACAATCTCAACGTTGCCCGCGTTTGGGTCAGTGTCCGTCCCCTCCTCCTCCTGGTGGACGTCCTTTGATCTCATCGACCTCATCGCTTTCCTCGGTTGGTCGTTGATAAGATCATTCCGCGCTCTCCTTAGCTGCGCCTCTGTGATCTTCTCCTTCTTTCCGCTATGCTCTCGCGGAGACTTGGACTGAGTCCCCACCGCGCTTATGCGGTCAGTCTTCTCCTTACTGTCCACCTCACTCTCCTCCTTCTCAGCTATCGGTGCCCGATAAGCATCGTCTTGGTCTATGCCAGCCTCCTTGTGGATGGGCGGCACCTCTTTGAAATCATCCTTCATCCGTTTTTAACGCCTCCTCAACGGATTCATCTTCCGGTAAGAAGGGATCATACTTAATCAGCCTTCTTACATTCACAATTTGCACCTTCCCTCTACCCCTGATCTTGTAATTCAGAGGTCCCGTCTGTTCCATAATCTGATAAGGTCCTTTCCAGTGAGTGAACAGCTTAGAGCTGACTCCCTTCGGGACTTGAGGATGGTACAATAGTACAATATCCCCGACCTGGAACTTGATCTGATCCAAGTGCGCTTGTCGCACCCCTTCAGCATCAGTCTTTCGGCGCTCCGCCTCTCTATGCGCCCTGACTATTTGTTCCGCCTCCATCTTCACTCTAAGTCTCATCCCAAACAACTCATCCGCATCCGCCCAAGTGTCTTTTGGGTGAAGGAGCGAAGTCGGGATATCAGGCTCACGCCCATATACTAACTGATATGGCGAAATTGAGCTCTTCGAGCTTCCTAACGCCGTAGAGGGTAGACAGTTCATTGCAAACGCAAATGATGGTGCTGCCTCGACCCATGCTCTTTGATTCTCCTTCTTCGTGCAATACATCTTTAGCGAGGCTTTGAGGGGTCTGTGTACCCGCTCGATTTTCCCATTTGCTCACGGGTTATAGGCAGTAACATATTGCCATTTCATCCCGTAATACTTAGATAGTTTGTCGATGACCTCGTTATTAAAGTCCGAGCCTCGATCAGAACATATCTTTCTTGGTACTCCGATCTGTGAGATGATCCTATCGATCAGCGCCTCGGCCGTCGTCTTGCCGGTAACGTCTTTGACAGGGATGATCCACACATAGTTGGTGGCTCTGTCAATAGCCGTGAGGAGGTATTTGTAACCATCCTTCGATTCTGGGAAAGGTCCCACATGATCAATATGTATAAACTCAAACATCCCCGCATGAAGAGGAAATTCACCAATCAGGCCGAAATTTGCCTTCAGTGGTGTTTTGTTTATCTTGCACGGGATGCATGCATCCACCGCCTGATCTATCTCCTCCTTCATCTTCTTCCACCAGAATCGCCTCGCTACGAACATATGAGTTCGTTGTCGACCCGGATGCGCCAAAAGTGGGCAATTTGTGGGCTGCGACAAATATAAATCGTCTCAGACTCTCCGGTACCCAAAGGGTCCATTTGTCCGGCTGTGACGCATAGCGACCGTGAAGGCCCTTGTACCACAGTAGACCATCTCTCCATCCCATCTCCTTCATCTGATCTTTGATCGCTTATGTCATCCGTAGCTCATCCGGGTTCTGATATAACTGTATCAGTTCTTTAAACTCCGGATCTTGAGCCTGTTGTTGCCTCCATGCGGTAGGCGAGGCTATATGGATAGTACCATCTTCTAGCCGTACCCCGATTCTTTCCGGGTCATCGTCTAGGTCACTTCTCCGCTCTTGAGGAGGCTCCGCATAAACTTCCTGCGTCTCCTCTCCCTCTCTTATGTTCGCCTTCGCATTCTCATATACCTCATAGGACCACTCAGCGTCCTCCTGGGTATGTAGCTCACAACATATCCCGTGATCCGGGCCTTGTGGACTGTACCGTAGACCTGTGCGGTCATATCGGACTCCACTCGCCATCTCCATCGCCTCAATGTGGCTGACCTCATACACCTTGTCAGTGGACAAGTCTTCCATCTCCACCGTGGACACCAACGCCGATACTTCTGAGTTAAACTCTAGCCTAGAGAGGCTATCAGCGACCACATTTCGCTTTCCCGGTAGATGGACCATTGTAAAATCGAAACAAGACAAGAACGCTTGCCACCGCGCCAGCCGTCCCGTCTGTTCATGATTCATCAACCATAACAGGTTATGATGATTAGTTCTGACAGTAAATTGAGGTCCTCCCACAAATACTCTCTGAGCCTCTTGAGGCCCATACTACCGCCAACGCCTCTCTTTGCCTTGTGCAATAGTTTCTCTCCGCCGCACACAACTTCCTACTAATAAACATGATTGGGCGTAATTTCTTCTCCTCATCCTCTTGTTGTAATACAGCCCCAATCGCAAACTTAGATGCGTCTGTATCTACTACGAATTGTTTCGTAAAGTCGGGCATCGTTAACACCAGTCCTCCGTCTTTCGGGTCTTTGTAAATGAGATCTTTGAGCGCATGAAACGCTTGCAAAGCCTCTTCGCCCCACTTCTCAAAGTCTCCAAAATCTATCATTTTCTCCACTTTAGCCCGTGTTGCACCCCAATCGGGTATAAACTGGCTACAGTATTGCGCCATCGCAAGGAATGAGTGCAATTCAGTACGGTTCTTCGGTATCGGTCGATTCATAATCTCCTCCCTCTTCTCTTTGGATATCGAAACTCGATTATGGGAGATCTCGTACCCTAAGTATGTCACACTCGTCTTGGCAAGTTGACACTTCTTTAGATTGCACTTCAGGCCAAAAGCTCCGATGCGCCTGAATATA
>WBZZ01006378.1:7500-10000 GCA_019918135.1 Paulinella micropora
ATAGATTGTCTATCTTTACCTGCTTATTGAGAGACTCCATGAATAGGTATATATGTAAATAGATAAATGAATAGGTAGATAGGTAGATAGATAGGTAGATAGATAGGTAGTCCATGCTTTTATCTTGCCTGCTTATTGAGAGACTCCGTGAGTTGGGCAGACAGACAGATGAATAGGTAGATAGTTAAATAGATATATGAATAGGTAGATAGGTAGATAGGTAGGTAGTCTATGCTTTAATCTTTACTATTGAGAGATTCGACGAGTTTAGCAGGAAAATAAAATGATAGATAGATAGATAGATAGATAGATAGATAGATAGATGGATGGATGGATGGATGGATAGATAGATAGATAGATAGATAGATAGATAGATAGATAGATAGATAGATGAGATGTCGCAAAGGAATGTAGTCCTTGCAAAGGAACGCAGTTTCACATCAAACAGTAATTTGTGTACTGTGCATGTGTCCGGGATGGGAATCACGGGTAGACTGTGTTCTGGAAAAAAGAAGAGGAGGAAGGACGTTGAAGAAAAAGGCAATCTAGGAATGGAGAGTGGGGAGGATAAGGAAGAAGGGAAAGAAAAGGAAGCCGTTAGTCCAAGTGTTTTGAGCACCGTAAGCTTGCGCAAGCTACAATGATGACAACGTATGAGGCCTAAACCCCCGAAGGGACCTAGCCCGGGCTATGCAACACTGGACGGCTATGACGGAATGCAGTCACCGATACGGACTAGAGGAAGATTAGTCCAATTTTTGACTGCACAGGTGAGATAGATCGCAAAAGAGCAACGAGCTACGCAGGACGAAAGCTTGAAGGAAAGGGATTTGGATTGGGGATGTGAAAAACCCAAGGCGCGGAAACATCCATGAACAGAGAACGATACCATGCCGCGAGCCCCGCATTCGATTGGTCGAAGGTGGCAGGTCCATCCGTTGTCCTCGATTTGAGATTTGAGCCCATTATATCGGTTAGTCTTGTAGGCTCGTGCATCAAGGATGTTTTCCTCGACCGGGCACGTGAGCTCGATCAGTATACATATCTTGGTAGACAATGACCAGACAACAATATCGGGGCGGAGGTCAGTGACACAGATGTGGACAGGAAAGGCTTGCTCAGAACCGGTGTACTGGGTTTGGAGCTGCCAATCGTTTGCGGTGTCAAGCAGGCATGGACGATGAAATGACTGCCCTTTAGACTTCTGCTCGCCCTCTTTCACAAACATAGACTTTGATTAATTTTCGTCTATACGGGAGCGTTTGTTATGGCTCTCGATGTGTGTTTGAAGGGGAGCTTCGATAGTGCAGAGCACAGAGTCGTGACGCCAGGTATAACGGCCTTGTTTGAGGGCAACATGGCAACCGGAGAGGATGTGACATAAATGTGCTTGACCAGAACAGAGAGCACACTTGTTGTTGGGAATGATTCCCCACAGACGTCTAAGGTCGGGGGTAATAACCGAGTTTGTGCTTGCATTGATGACCCAAGAGATTAAGCGGGGATTACGGGTTCCGATGAGGCGAGCCCAGGAGAGGTCAAAGGGGCATGCGTCTTCAAAACGAAGAAAGCACCCTTGCATGGCTTTGTCCATGTCATGCACTGTGGTTGCCTCAAGTATTGTCTCAGCAGCTAATTCTAAAATCCTGTCTTTGCGGTCTGTGATGGAATGTTCTTTTGGGTAGCGACCATGGCCCAGTCCGAGATGATCGGATTGGCCTCGATGTTTGAATTCAAAATCAACTTGTGCCTCAAGCTTTTCGAGCACAGGCTCTGGTTTCCAGATAGTTCGAAACGTTTCGTGTTTCGTCAGGTTCATCGCATAGATGGACGAGAGGTGTTTATCTGGGCAGTACTTCAGCATGTGAGCACGGTTGATTTGAAGTCGCTGGTAAAAAGAGACGATGGACTGGAGCTGTAGACCGAATTTCGAGCGTGGGCGGTAAAGGCAGGAGACCAGAGCTCTTTTGTAGATATTGACCCATTTTTTGAGGAAGCGGGTCGCAATTTTCTCAAGGGTTTTGGCGAAAGATAAGCAGAGGTCATAAATGAGAAATGGCCAGGCAAGTGACTGGACAGCATAGTGCTGGTAGAGCCAAAGTTTCATAAAGCCATTGATCGAGCAGCTATCGATGGCTTGCATAGAAAGAATGAACTTCTTTTGGATTTCTGCTCGTTCGTTTTCGCTGAGGTCATGGTAGACAATCCATCCAAGGTCTTTGAAAGGCTTGTCAGCGATGAAGTTAATTGGTTTGCCAGTAATAGTCAGGGCGGGGTCGAAAGGTGGGAACGAAATCGGCATTAATCGTTTGAGACCCTTATGGTCGTCTTCTTTAGTCCAATATTTGAAAGCAAGGCTTTTGCATTTGGGCGGTTTCGCGGCCATTGTTCTGGTCCATGACAGAAATTTGTCTATCATGTTGATGGACGATTGACAGTGTTTCGTGGATCGGCTGTGTAGTTTGAGATCGTCAGCATAGGCAGCTTCGTGCACGATTAC
>WBZZ01006378.1:22500-24502 GCA_019918135.1 Paulinella micropora
ATAGTGTATCTTCTGCCAATTGCTGAGCCAAAAGGCCATGTGCATCCAGTCCTCCATTCCATAAGGAAAGTCTCCACACCAATCGGTGGAATAAAGGAAGTGACGGCATAGAACATTACTCTAGGAGCTTTATACCAATCAGCCCATGGAAAGGACCGATGGCCTATGTACTCCCTAAATAATAATAATAATAATAATAATAATAATAATAATAATAATAATAATAATAATAATAATAATAATAATAATAATAATTATTATTATTATTATTATTATTGGACACCGTGATAGCCCAGTGGTCAAGTTCTACCATCTGGGCCCTGTCGCCAGTTCGATTCCCGTCGGTGCCACCAGTATTTTCATTGAACATACCGGTCCGTCTGGAAGTGTTGGAACTGCCCTTGCGGGGGTGCCATTAGAGCCTATCGTCAATTCTTCGTACTCCCCTCACGGGTGAGACAATGGAGGCGCATGTGCAGATTTGCATCAGCCATTGACAGAGAAGCACTATTATTATTATTATTATTATTATTATTATTATTATTATTATTATTACTTTATAAGAAAAAAAGGGTGTGTGTGTGGGGGGGGGGGGGGGGGGGCAAACGACTCAGTCATATTATGTGTTCTTATCTTATGTTATGCTATGCTATGAATCCTGGACAACAGTTACGTCTCATTTCATAATTTGGCGTGTTATGTTATGTTATGTTATGTTATGTAATAATGTAATGTTATGTTCTGTTATGTTCTGTTATGTTCTGTTATGTTCTGTTATGTTATGCTATGTTATGTTATGTTGCTCTGTTATGGTATGTTGTGTTATGTTTCATTCTATTATGTTATATCATGTTATATTATGCTAAGCTGTTTATTAGGCGCGTTCTACACCACCCAGATTTCCGGGTTCTGGGTGTGAAAGTGGCACCACAGGCCAGGCTTTTCAGGAAGCGAACCCAGAAAGTGGCCCCAGAAACCCGGAATTCTGGGTGGTTTAGAATGACTCTTAAACCTGCACAGCAGTCTTGACAGATGCCTCCTTGGTGACATCGCACTACAACAAAACACACACGCACAAATACATACAACATACATACCATATATATCCATACATACAATAAATACATACATACATACACATTGTCTGAATGAATAAATAAACATATTTAATATACATGCATACATTTACAGACTTACATGTGCATGTACACGCGTTGCTGCGAGAAGCACAACAACAACAACAACAACTACTACTACTACTGCTACTACTACGACTGCTACTACTACTACTACTACTACTACTACTACAACAACAACAACAACAACAACAACAAATATATAGATTTACCGGAAAGAAGAGACACTTTTTGTGTGAAGCCTGAAACTCCTTCCCTTTCTGCTCATTAAAATCGAAGGCCTGGGCATGCATATGCACATACTTTACATGCTTGCTTGCTTGCTTGCTTGTACAGTGGTTCTCTGACGTTCTCTAGCTCTCATCGTATCTCATCATGAGGATATATCACGCAGTGTCTGGATGCAAGGACAGCATGAAAACGAGGCGATTAAAGTCGTGGTTTACTGTGTTGTGTATGCTATGTTAGGTTACGTATTGTCATGTTATGTTATGTTATGGTATGTTATGTTATGTTATTATGTTATGTTATGTTATGTTATATTAAGTTACATTCCAACACCCATTAAATACATAATATACATACATAACAAACACATAACATACATACATAACCCTATAACATACACAACATAACATGCAAACAAACATACATATCATTTCAGATGTGGACTGACCGCTACGTTTGCGCCGAGCTCCAATAGCCTCTCCGTTACTGCTCCGCTATACCAGATTGACAAATACAAAGGTCAATTTGTTGGTAGGTACTTAGATAAATGCAAGGGTAAGTTTGTTGGTAGGTATGTTTGATTGGGGAAGAGCGAGTCAGAAACGATTTGATTTGAATTCTATCTTGAGTACGCTGCA